>JAVQKI010168231.1:0-11203 GCA_036025975.1 Nematalosa erebi
TGGTGCACAGCCTGTGCCCCTAGTGTTTGTTTGAGGTTTACAGCCCCCGTGTTGTCTCCTGAGACCGGGCTTTTTCACAATGTATTCAGGAGGCAGACAGCAAGCTGATCAAGGGGAGACGCCTACGAACTGAGACAAAACAGAAATTATGCTAAAAACCATGCAAGATCTCATAGAGCACCTTTAAGATGGTATTTTTATGAAACACACATCACATTGTGATGAATGATGAACACATTTCACCACCCCATAACATATCATTTGAAATGTCTTTACATGTGCAGGTATCCAGATGGCCATGGTGAAGACCATGACTGCTGCTTTGAGGATCCCTCCCTTTGGGTACTGCGATGAGGTTGATCTGACCCAGCTAATAAGGCTAAGAACGGAGCTGAGGGGTCTAGCTGATTCTCGTGGGGTTAAGCTTAGTTACATGCCCTTCTTCATCAAGGTAGAAAAACAAAGTATTCATCCAATGATTTGGAGATCTGCACGGTTCACATCTTACATAATGCCAATGAAAGGCTAATGTAAGTGAGTGTCTTGTTTTTCTGTTCTCATGTACATGTATCCATGGGGTGTGTAACAGGCAGCGTCGCTGGGTCTGCTCCACTTCCCCGTCCTCAATGCCTCTTTGGATGAAGCCTGCCAGAACATCACCTACAAGGTAGAGAGATGACAACAAACATGCTGATATTCTTTTCTGCCAGATGATCCGTAAAAGAGATCAGTTGCAAGATGCCTAGCATTGATCCTTGCAGAGGAAAATAGGACGTTGGCATTGTTACCAACAAATTGGTTACTGTAGGTGGAGCTCTGTAGTTAAAATCACAGACTTGTCTGATATGCCTTTAACATTGAGACCCTGTTAAATGCTTGTTATTTCAACCACAGGCATCTCACAACATTGGACTTGCCATGGACACTCCTCAAGGTCTCATCGTGCCCAATGTGAAGAGTGTCCAGACACTGAGCATCTTTGATATTGCTGTGGAGCTCAATAGACTACAGAAACTGGGCGCGTCAGGCCAGCTTGGCCCTGCAGATTTCACTGGTGGCACCTTTACATTGTCCAACATTGGCTCGGTGAGGGGGTGAATGCTCACCCAGTGCTCTTCCTCAAAGGAATATAATGACTTTGTAAAAGCTTTTAGATTTCCTGTGTTGTAATTTAGGTCCTCTCTTTTTTCCCCCATTTGCTGTAGATTGGTGGAACTTATGCCAAGCCAGTAATTCTGCCTCCGGAAGTCGCAATTGGAGCTTTAGGAAAGATCCAGGTATGTGTGTGAGTTTTCAGTGTCTGCCTTAATGAATAATTTCTGACCTGTCTTAGTAAATGACTGGGCCCTCAGTTTACCGTTTTGCCTGTTAGTACTTTTAGCCATATATGCTTTACTTTTAGCTTTATATGCATCAGGACAGGACATGCATGTGTATGCATGCTATTTCAGACAAAGATCTTCTGTTATTTGCAGGTGCTGCCCAGATTTAACACTCAGGGTGTTGTCACCAAAGCCCACATAATGAGTGTAAGCTGGTCGGCGGACCACCGCATAACTGATGGAGCCACTATGTGCCGGTTTTCTAACCTCTGGAGATCGTATTTGGAGAACCCTGCATCTATGGTGCTGGACCTCAAATAAAGGCCTCCTTTTTTACTTGGGTGCCTATGTGAATGAGGTACCCAAACCTGGACTGCTCAAGACTCGTCCCCATACAGAACACTATGGCCCACACCCTTCCCTCACTCCTAATGTTTGGTATCGTCTGTTGTCTTAATCACAGATGTGAAGTCGGCTGCAAGTCTTGTCTTCTTACCCCAAGGTTGCCAAAAGAGTAGCATACACTGTCCTCTGAAAGTTAACATAGAGGTACACAGTAATTGTTGTAAGATGTTGCTGCTAATTTAATGCACTAAGAACAGAGTAAAGAGAAATAAGACAATGGTTTATGTAGATTTGACGTTGCCAAGCTGCAAATCCTCCAGTGTGCCTTTAATGTAGAGTTGGACTGTTCATGACCACCAAATTGACAAGATGAGCTTTACAACTAAAGCACTCTGGCCATCTTGACGTAGCATGCTTTTGCAAACCCCCAGTAGCCTTAAATCCAAACTAGCTTTGGCATGAGATGAGATCTTTGTGAGAGAGTTTTGTCATGCCTGCTATTTGAATTTGGTCTATTCGCTCCTCAGGTTAATGAGAGAAAGGACCTAAATTAGGTTAGGCTATGCAGCTCTGATGTTTATGTTTGGGATTGGAAAGCTACAGTACCAGCCTATTTTGTGCTTGGCAGTTGGCATACACCTGAACCAGTTACAGAAAAATTTACAACCTTGTTAAAGATGTAGCATTTCAACACATTTTTTGTGTTGCCGTATGACTATTAAACTTGTCAGTTGGCAAAGTAAAATGTGAAGTATATAAATTTATGTAACCGGATAATTCCAAAAACATTCATAAATCTAGCCATTCACAAATAGTTAGTTACCCAGACACAGAATCTTTTGAAAGTGCACAACAGAAGAGTGTCTTGTTTGATCTTTTTACTCAAAAACTGTAACAGGGAGACTGAGACAACCCCAATGCTTTTGTTTTTCCTTCTCTTACATACACTGTAGAAGGGTAAATGCAAGTAGAAGCCTCCACTCCTTTGGGAGGTTACAGTGGCCAGGAAAAAAGAATACAACAGGACAACAAGCACACGAGACAGAACAGAAACTGATGGCCCATGAGAATTCCTAACAGTTCACAAAAGGTCCTTCCTTCACCATTTTGACACAAAATGTCACCTAGTGAAAAGAAAAAAAAAAAAGACAAAATCCACAGAGTAACATTTTGTTTTCCTTATTTGGTCCATGGTATGTACAGTAGGCTTGATCATTCTCTGAAGGACCCTAGCAACAGTCATTTCCTCAGATGTGTACAGCTGTGTCTTACAGTACCCAATTGCTCCCACATCCATGGAATAAAACACAGTACCCCTAACACGGGTGCCAGGCAAAGAGAGCTCAGTGTACATGTGGCTTTTCATTAGGAAGGGTTGAGCAGTGGCTTCTCTTTGCTCCTGGCTTGGCCATGGATATCTCGTGGTCTTTCCTGGAATGTAACAGACATCTCACATCACCTCAGCAACGTCCTCGGATTGGCTCTTCAGAAACAAATCCACACACTTGCTTAAAACAAGTTCTTCGGATGACGATTAGATCAGAAGGTAGCATATTAAGGCCTTGTTTCCCACAAGCATCAAAGAACATAGTTTTCTTTCAAGAGAAAGACTCCCGATTATGACTACAAAAGGAGATCTGCAATGGCATAACAACTGAAGGGGAGTCCTTTGATGCTTTTGGAAAACAGGTCAGGTTAAGAACAGAACATCAAGTCCCTGAAATCTGCAGAACAGCTTCACCATGGATGGTGCTTCAACATGCCATTAAAGAGCCTGACAATGCATGTTAGGAACAAACCCACAGCTGAGTGGGTGAGGAGTTTTACCTCAGGAACTTGGAAATGGCTTGGGGTGCTGCCACAAAAATACTGACAGGCAGCACTGAGGTTTGATTTTTCTTGCAGGTTAAAAAGGGTGTACTTTAAGGTGGACCACACCACTCTTACACAATGGGCAGGGGGGATAATTAGCAAGTTATATGCCTTAAACACTTCAGAATAAAAGCCTTGCGCTCCTTAACCAACCCAAAATCAAAGTGCTAATGGAATGTTCTGAAATTTTGGCTTGCTTAGAAATTAAAGTTAGTCTAGCAATCTCTCTGGCACAGCACTAAGAAAACAGTTTGGCGGCATTTCTTCAACGTGCTCTGCTCTGCTGTGATGCACAGGCAGGACACTCCATGGACAGTCAGCCTATGGATGCCACCTGTGGGTTTCCTCAAATTGAAAAGCCATGCTGTGAAGACTGTGTTTGTTTGTTTGTTTGTGTGTGTGGGTTGGGGGTCAGAATCCTTCTACAAATTTAAAAACATCCCTCTCCTTAGGCATATTTCAAGGCATATTTCCTTCGCATAAATAACAATGAAATGTACATTCAAACTATTTTCAGAAAAAAAGAAGAGAAGACAAAAGCGGCATACATCCATCTGGGACTGCCACAGTAACTTCACAATAATTGTCTTCGTCTTTGACTTCATCCAGAAATTTTAAATAAATTCCCATAAAATAGATCCATAGACACTGGCATATGACCAGACTGATTGCCTTAGAAGAGAGATCAGTGTCCAGCCTGGGGAGTCTCTGCCTCAGGTCAATTACATTATTTGTGATTATTGATTAATAATAGTTACCCATGTAGCTTGTGATATTTACAACATCTGAGCAGTTTTTTGGAGGGCTTACCCTCCTCTGAAAAAAAATAATAATGAAAACTCAAGGCAGTGACAGATGAGCAAAAAAACAAAAACAAAAACAAAAAAACAGGAATGGGAAAAAATGGTATGTTTGTGTGTGTGGGCGATCGCAGGTGTCTGTGCCAATATGATGCCTCTGCAAGAGTGTGTTTACAGAATGTTTATGATTCCTGGTCTCTGAGAAGTCAATATTTACAAGTGTGGTTGTTGGCTTCCTGGGTCTCAGAAATTCTTTGCAAGCACTCGTCATTGTTTTTATTTCTTGCTACTTGGTTGGCATGGCTGTCACTGATGCGTCACCTGATTGTGTGTGTGTCTAAATTTCAGCATGAACCTGCCTGTCTTTGCGTCTGTGGAGTTTTTTTTTTTTTTCTCTCTCTCAAAATATAGGTCATGTCATATGTGTATGTGTGTTTGTTTATGAGCGCGTGCGTTACTGGGAAGAGTGTGTGGGTGTGGAGGTGGACAGGCCACTTTGTGATGTCTGATTGAAAAGCTGAGAGAGCTGTGGCCTCCACAGGGCCGGTGTCTTTAGGGCGGAGCCTCGAAGGCCCCGCGGAGGAAGATGTCAGGTGTCATCGTCCGTGTCCTCTATAAGGACCTTAGTGTCACGCATCTTGGACCTGCGAAAGAGACAGACACAGAGATAGAGACAGAGAGCGAGTGTTAGTGTGGGAACACAGAGAAAGCATGGGAATAGACAGAGGGAGTAATGGACACTGACACACAATAAGTAGTGGTGGTCTGAAAATATCTTCACTTATGAGAGCATGTGAACTACAGTAGCATTTCTACTGTGAAGGAACAATAGTAGGGTAAGGGAGAGATAAAATGCTGTGCAAAACAGTGTGTGTGTGTGTGTGTGACCACGTACTGGGAGGCAAGGCGTGGCCGTCTCAGGGACATGCTGTAGCTCCTCTTCCAATTCTTCTTGCCCAGGCGGTTACGGACGCCATCCTCCTGGTCCATCATCTGTTCCAGCAGCGTCTGGTCGTCAGCGTTGAGCGGCGCCACTGAGATGTCCCGCACCGCGCGGAACTCTCCACAGTTGTTCAGGTGCTCGTTCTCCAAACGGAAGAAGTTCCACACAAAGCGTCTGTAGGGCAGAAGGAACGAGACAGAGCAACAAATTGTGATGAAAGAAGTCAAAGTCAGATATGACATAAGTGGGATGCATTAACACAAGCGTATTATTGTATGTGCGGGGACAATTGTGTATATCTGCTTGATTCCATACAGTAAGCGGGCTAAAAGATGGCTACACTTTTGTAACAGAGAAAGCAAGCCTCACTAGGTGTATAAATGAATGAATGTGTCAGAATTAAGTGAACATACAAATATGTATTAAAATGTGTGCTTGTGTGTGTGTGTGCGCCTTCCCCCCACCTGAAGACCTCTAGTGGCGCGAGGATGGTACTGAGGATATCTGAAATGTGAGGAAAGCTGGTGATGGAGCTGACAGAGATAGGGATGGTCCAGGCGAAGCGCAAGAGCACGTCCTCAAGTATGGCACAGTAGTAGTATGCCTGTTAACACCAGCACACAATACCAGATTGACACAGGCCATCCCACCACAGAGTGTAAGCATAGACAACTCACCTTAACTCTGCATGCATTTAACACATGGTGTGAGGCATAATGTTCCTAGAACCTTTGAACGCCAATTTGTGCTAAATAATTAGTTGGATTTCTTTTATCATATATGCCACTGACTGACAAGGGAATCTGCAGTCCAGAAAAAGCTGAATTGACCATACGATACATATCAATAAGATAATAGAACAGATTGGCAACCTCAGTGGTAAGGATTACGCAATTAGCCAACTATTTGCTTAATTAGCGAACTATGGTGTTGGAAAAGGAACCCATGGGACAGAGCTTTAAGCTCAAACACCACTGATGGAAGGCATTTGTCTTTGTTTGAAACTTTAATTCTTTTTAAGTTAAACTGAAGTCTGTGGACATTTCAGCATTAAAAGCCTAACAAAGAACACAAAATTTGTGGGCTAAGACACTGGCAGCATGAAGATCATATTTTCACATTGCTACACATGCTATGCTAACGCTACATTCCATGTTGGAGTACTTTTCACATTCTGGCTGGATGCCCTCCCAGACAGCATAAATATGGGTTACTGTAACACTGGGTGGAGTGCTCTCTCTGTCTCGCTTCGGGACCTGACAAAAAACTAGCTGTGCCACACCACTTAAATGTGGGTTACTGTAACACTGAACTCAGGGTGGAGCAATGCCTCCATTCTTTTTTCTTTGTGGGCAAAACAAAATTTTAGGAACAGTTTAAGTGTAGATTACAGCACCACTGAATTCCATGCTTACGTACTCTCACAGTGTGGGCTCCAGAGGATTGATGGAGGAAAATTCCCCTAAATGCCCTGACAAAGTGCCCAACCAGAGCGAAGTAAACATATGCCTTCAGAGTGTCCAAACTCACTGACCACAAATATACACAGTAGCTACCATGGACCCTGAAGTAGCCCTAACCAGCCTTCTCTCACCTGTCTCTTGAGAGCCTAGGACCTGCAACAAGCTTCAGAAATAACCTCAGGAGATTGACTGCACTACAAAGTACTTCACTACAACACAACATTTAGTTAGCGGCAAGAGCACAGTCTTACTTTCTGTGGGTAGACAATCTCCTCCCTTAAGAAGGTGTTTTCTCCCGCGTTGCGGTCAAACAGCCCCCAGTCCATCTTCAGGTCCCAGATGAGCGTGTAGCAGGAGCTGGCCACCAGGCAGCCGATCATCATGTAGAAAAACACTGTATGCTCTAGTCCATCTGCAGAGAAACATTCATTCATCATCAGTCTCTGGGGTTCTTCCTGTTCTTTTTCAAACTGACAGCATTTTCCTATAAACTGTATCCAGTGACATTATCAGAATATATCAATCACATGGGAAAAGAACACAGAACTGAACAGCTACTCTGAAGGCAGTGCCTTTGACTTTGGATATTAACCAGCATCAACGAGCCAAATGGAGTTTCTCTAGGGCAAACAGGACCATCTGCAGAGTTTCAAGCTGAAATATCCATGCTGGCTGGCCCATTTCAATGGCTCAATGCCAGATGACCAAAAAAAAAAAAAAGAGTTCACATAGAGTACATAATGGCTAAATGGTGGTTCAAATCCACTGAGGCATGAGTGGCAAAGTCTTTTTATGTGGCTGTTGAAATGCCATATTCAAAGATGACATAATCAAGTAAATTTGGTTTTATTGTTTTTATTTAGTCGTGATTTTGCCATAATGAAACAAAACATTTCAAAGTGCTTTTCAGCACCCAATTAGAACACAGACCCCTCTGTAAAACCCAATGCCTTACCTTTATGGGTATGGTAGAGGGCAGTAAAGGTGACCGCGAAGAAGGTGGTGGAGTATTTGCCAGCGTTGACCAGGTGAGGGAAGGCACGCTTGGTGTCACGGTAACGCCTCAGGCACTGTACAAAGCGGAACCAAGCGGGCAGGCACTGGATCACCGCCCGTACACCATACGAGTAAGTATGGCAGTGGCTTTGTCCTGTGAATGACAAATAGGGTGACCAATCACTGTACAGAACACAAGTGAATGTTGTGGTGATGTCAGGTGTCAAAGTGATGCCCATTAATTACCTTGAGCTTGCCCCCCCAAAAAAAGTCAAAACTCTCTATCTATTTTTCTAAAGCTCTTTACGTACAGCAGATTGATGCATCTCCTTGACCTAAACTACATAACAATAACCCAAGTATGAAGATGAGAGGGACTACCAGTGATTTAACCAGTTTAACATGTCTCCAGCGCCTGATACCTTGGCTGTCCATGTGATATGGATTGGACCAGTTAAAGTCCATGCTGTAGTAGCAGATCAGGTACTCCAGGTCCATTAGGACCATGCCCAGAGAGTTCAGCTGGTCAGCCAGCCAGAAGTCTGCAAACTCCACCCTGTGGAACGGAGCTGTGACCACCCGGAACTAGGAAGAGATGAGGAAGAGTTTAACAACAGAGAAGAGAGAGTAAGAGGCAAAGGGAAAGGAAAAAATATTACTGTTTTATTGAGTGCACACCCCTGTGTTCACTTCCCCTCCATAGCCTGTGAGACAGGCTTATCTTTGGCGAATGCATTTGGCTTTAAATTTGGGGTAAGTTGTTATTGCCATAGTTTGTTGGCCTTATAAATGCTGCAATGGAGCATGCTGAGTTTTGCTAGATTTAGTTCTTGTCCAAGTACACAGCTGATTTCTTGTAGACAATTATTTTGTCCACCAAAGAGATTACGCTGTCCTATGTGCTTGATTTTATATACGTGTGGCAATGGGTCTGAGTGCAACACACGAAATGATTAAATGTACCAACATTTTTATCAACCTCTTATCTCCAATATGGAATTTGCGCATATTATGATGGTTATAACTGCTACTGAATTTACAGAGTTTTTTTTTTCTTTAACTATCTAGAGTTTTCATTTTTACTAGCAAGTATTCACTTGCTGTTGACGAAAGCATCTATTATATTCCTAAACAACTGGTAGCATGTAAATGTGCATGTCTATTCAAGTCAGGGCACTCACCAACAGCTTGAGGAGCCAGAAGCGGGACTTGTAATAGCAGGTCTTGAGAGGATTGATGAGGAAGAGGAAGAAGAAGCCGTAGAGCATGAGTGGGTTGACCGCCATGGGCACGTGCAGGGGGTCAGAGAAGAGGCATGACAGGATGCTCACGCACCACAGCACGCCCAGGAAGCCGGCGATCTGCACACAGGACGCAATAAGAATAAGCGGCTTCCGAACATGAGTGTGTCAGCTCTGCAATGTCTGTCTGCAAGTATTGTGGATCCTGGGCATATGCAACATTTTGTTACTGTGAAACTGAAATAATGAAACAATCCAGAAGGGGGCAGAAAAAACTCTCTGTGCTGACTTCATGTTCTCCTGCTTGTTTTTGCTCAGTTTAATGGTATGCTGTGCTGTGGAACCCAAGTTTATGCCTCACAAACAAACAACCACCACTGACCAGGGAAGTGTATGTTCTACACAGACATATCAAGAATGACTCAGAATAAGGATCAGGTCTGTCTACAAAAATGACCCAGGTATGACCAGCTTCATCGGTCTAGAAATATGTGTCAGAATTACACCTTACACCTTTGATGTCTTTAACCAAGACATCAGAATTCAAAGTTAAAGTCCAATTTACTTGTGCCTAATCATACAGCAGGTCACCAGCCCTCAGTCATTCTCCAGATATATTATGCCATCTAAGCCAGTTAGGATTTAAGATAGTATTTCAACTCAAGTTGAGCATCATTTTTTTCACTTCATCAAAAACAATATTTCTCCAACCCCATGACATTCGAAAATACATTCCTGTTTTTACACCACAGCATTCTTTTCCCAAATAAGACAACTTCTGTGGCTGAGGAGGTGAACTGTGTCATCTAAATATCACTATAAAAATGAATTTGTAAACAAGTGACCGGAAAAACAAATACTCTAACAAGCTAGCTCCTTCAGCAGTCCATAACTTTAGCTGATGGGCTTGTAAGGGTGTCATTTTGAAAGTCACATGAGGACATCTAGATATGAATGCATTTAATGATCCACATACTAATGCTATAGCCATTGTATGTACTGTATGTCTACATGTCACACAATGAACATTTTGAGTGTAGATTTTAGAGGTGTGCTAGACATAGAGCATGTGTGAGGATTTTTATTATATACAATTAGTCGCTAAGTTACAGGGATGCTGGCGAGACTGACACCGCTCCGTCTGGCATGTTTTACGATTTAATGTAAATATTCATTCGATCCATACACAGTATTGTAAAGTCTATTTTACTGTTATTTTTGTTATTTTTTCTAATGGCAGAAACCATCTCAAAAGAGAAAGTTGGGTACTGTGCCTGGCTGGCCTTACCTACACCACTTTCTGCTGCTTGCCAGTTGGCTGCGCATTGGAAAACATTTGAAGAGTGCATTCTCAGTGGGCCTACTTCTACACCGCTATCATCATGTGCCTGGCCCTCTGTGTGGTGTTTTGTGCTGTGTCGGGCTGCATGCATCTCTCCCCTCTCCATCTTCAGCCAATATGTGTCTGGGCCAACACATAACCGTGGTCATACACGGGACCTTGTTTTCGCCCTGCTCTTAAAGTATCCTCTGAGTGTTTTGATTTGACTGTGTTTAATCACAAATGTGTAGTTTTTATTTGTGTTACACCGGTCATCAACATCGTCACTCCCAGCTCTTTCTGTTCTCACATATTTAATGAGCATAGTGCCTCAAAATTCTGTACGTTGTTCCAGAGTCAATGTCCAGACCTCTCAGAATGCTCTTGTATCTATGGTCTGGTTGACCAGTTTAATTCCATCTGCTTGTCTTCTCTAAATGTTATTGCATCCATGAAGGTTAGAATCAAATAATTAGAAGGAAAGCAACCCTGGGTAAATAATACTATTCGTTGTTGTAAAAAAGAGATTGTAGGAAAGCAGAGCACAAATGGAAATAGTCTGATCTCCAAGTTTATTATGATATTACGAAGGAGTCACTAAAACACTTTCACAACATGGTTAAGGCTGCATGATCACAATACTTTAAAGATCTAATTTCTGACCATCAGCATAACCCCTAGATATTTTTTAACAGTAGAGCAGCTGGTAAAGCCTTCCACTCGTGTCCCAGTGGAAAGTGATGCTGTCTGTGAAAAGTTTTTGTCCTTTTTTTACTACTTTGAAGTCCCTTACATACAGGATGGGCCTTGTTTAAATCTCTTTGATCCAGTTACTCTGTCTGAAAAGACAGTGTCTCATATGAAATATCTTCCAGTCCACTTGATGTACCAACTAAGTTT
>JAVQKI010168370.1:0-22459 GCA_036025975.1 Nematalosa erebi
CAGTTTGAAATGTTCAGAGAGTTTGTTTGTTCTTGTGTGAAATAAGCTATTTACCTCAGGTACATTTGCATAATTTTTTTAATGTTTGCATTATGCAATGCAATATGTTTTTATCAAAAAGGGAAAGATTAAAAAAAAAATTCAAGCAAAAGACCTTTCTCCTACACAGTAAAAAAAAAAAAAAAAAAGAGAAAGGAAGATTCCTTCAGAACAAAAGAATTTAGAATGTTCATCCCCCAGTACGCAACTTGAACCTTTTTGATTTTGAGCAAGTGTGTGTGTGTGCGCGCGCGCTTGCGTGCATGCATGCGCATGTATGTGTATGTATTTGCGGTTTTGGCACCCATGGATGTATGCTGTGTTATTCAGACATGCTCAAAGATGGTAGGCTGACATAGGCTACACATTTTCTGTCATATTCTGTGGACCCCTTGATACAGCCTTGGGCACCCCTGGTCTCCCTATGTACAAAGTTCTAGCTCCCCCACTGATTGTCCTGCTGAAAAGCCCATGACCTCCGATGCAGACCCAGCTCTCTGACTCTGGGCCCTACATTGCACCCCTAAATCTTTTGCTAATCTTCAGACTTTATGATGCTATGCACTGTCAAGGTACCCATTGCTAGAGGCAGCAAATTCCATTTTTTGTAAAAAAGTAGAATGTGCTTTACATAAAGGACATGAATAAGCCAGATGTTTGCCAAAATGTACCTGTCTTGTTGACATATGAGACCAAGGCAGAGCTTTTAGGCAAAGGACATAATTCTACTGTTCAAAGATATTTTGGGGTTGTTTTGCTGCTTCTAGCAATGGGTGCCATGACTCTGTGCATGGCATCACAAAATCCTAAGAACACAAAATGATTTTGGGGGGAGCAATGTACTTTAGGGCCCTGTGACAGAAAGTTCAGTGTCTGTTAAGAGGTCATGGGGGTTTCCGCAGGACAATGACTGCAAAAATACTTCAAAAAGCATGCTTAAATGTAGATAATGCGCTGGAGAGTTCTGAAGTGGCCAGCAATGGGTCCGGATATAGATCCAACTGAACACCTGTGTATAGATCTCAAAACTGCTGATGGGAGAAGGCACCCTTCCAATATGAGAGACCTGGAGCAGTTTTCAAAAGAGGAGAGGTCCAAACTTCCAGTGAAGAGGATTGTTGATGGGTATACAGTAGGAAGTGATGAGATTCAGTTATTTTTTCCAAAAGATGTGCAACCAAATTTTAAGTTAAGTAAGGTCTGTGTAGAATTACGTGCAATTTTGTTCTCTGCTTTTTTGTGTTGTTGCAATACACACATACTGTAAAGGAAATGAACATGTTTACATAAAAACATTTGCAATTGCATTACTTTTCTTTGCATTTTCTTTCAAGGTTAGCAACATCTTCCGCCCTGACTGTGTATATACGTATATGTGGCAGATATGTTTGGCTTATGCTGATGTGGTTAAGTGTTCCATTCCAAAGTATCTTTTGCTCTGTAAATAAAAAAAAAGTTCCTCCACAAACTCCCAGGACCAGGAAACATAACTCTGCTCCAATCACCTCAGGACTTCCAAAAGACCTTCAACCGCCCAAAAACTGCGACACATTAGACAAATGGCAAAGAGAAAGGTCTATAAAGTAGCGCCATTTTTCCCTGAGCCATGTGAAGACGAGAAGTGCAAGTTCCTACAAAGAGCCTGACACAAGGGGCAGTGAAAGAGCCTCTTAATGCTTCCCCCTAAAGTTAGATTTATCTCTGCACCACCCAGCCTTCTCAGGCCGGCCCGTGTCGCTGGTTAATGTCTGCCGTCCTTGCCATAATGACTAAGGGGGAAAATTCCCCTGGCGGGCCACCACACTACAACAGGGAGAAAGAGAGAGAGAGAGAGAGTGTGTGTGTGTGTGTGTGTGTGTGTGTGTGTGAGAGAGAGAGAGAGAGAGAGAGAGAGAGAGATGTCCCTGTCCTTCGTCACACTGATGACTTGTCACCACCAAGCATTAACCTTTCTCTGGGCTCAAATGAGATTTGCTATTCCTCAGAAAGCTTCTCTCTCTCTCTCCCCCTCTCTCTCTCTCTCTCTCTCTCTCTTTCTCCTTTGTGAACAGGATGGATCATTTTGCCGTTCATTTTTACTCCCTAAGTGTTGAATGGTCTAAAGAGGCCATATGGGGGAAAGACATTTTATACATCAGGGTGTCACAGCTCTATGCATGACATTGCAGTTTATCAACTTAAGTTAGTTAAATGATGTGCTTGCAGATAAAGCTGTATGTATGTGTGTGTGTGTGTGTGTGTGTGTGTGTGTGTGTGTGTGTGTGTGCTTAGGTGTGTGTAAATCAGAGTGTGAGAGAAAGAAAGAGAGACAGAGAGAGGTTTGTATACATTATTTCCTTCATTCCATTTAATAAAACCTTTATTCTTTTAAGCAAGGCTTTTTGGCACATTTCACATATAACCTAGTCATTTTAGTTGAACTGAAAGCCATAAAACAGTCATCTCAAGAGATGATCCTACAGTGAAACTGAAAAAAGAAAGAAAAAAAAAAAACGTACTGTAAGTCCGGCAGCTCTGCATGGTCTTATTGATTATTCATTACATTTGGTTTATTGGTGTTTTGAGAGGTTGAGTGGGTTCAATTACAAGGTAGAGACCACGGCATGACAAACACACTCACGCACCCATAACTCACAGGGCTAGTTGACATAGGTGGGCAGTAAAAAAAAGGCAATTATGAAAAAATCCTCGTTTAAATGTTTTATGACCTCAGGCGCCGGAGTGCTTGTGGGAGTCAGGATAATTATCAGCCGTATACAAACTCGATTTATTCCCCCACCTTCCCTCTACTGCCATCACAGAGACACCAGCATATATGTGGGTCTTATGGATGACCCTCTGCAAGGTAAACAAACTCAACAACATCGCTGTAATTCCCGAAACCAAATGGAACACAGGTTTTTTTTTTCTTTTTTTTTAAATTGGGAACGTTCCTGATGAGCCGGCAGTATTGAACCATTATGAAATGAAACGTCATTTTAAAGTATGATGCCACCTGGTCATAAACGTTTACTTGCACGGTTGTCCTAGAAAAAAGGCTATTAATTCAGAGGCTACACAGTCTGTTCACATCAAGCAGATAAGATTTTAAAATAAGCCATTTGCACAAGTACGTGCGTGCATGCATGCACTCAAGAAATTATCGAATGGTGTCCCACTCAAACTGCTCATAAATTTAGCACATGCAATAAACATGTTTCATAGAAGACAAGTAACTGGTTGAAGGTAAGAAGAGAAAGGCTTATACAATTATACAATCAATGAACAGTATGTCCTCTTTTAGTGTGATATAAAATTTTTTCATTCCATGTGAAGAAAAAGAATATGGCTAAAAGGCAAGTGCATTAAGGATATGAAAACCTGTCGTGCTATCTATTTCAAACAACAGCTGGTGTCTGATGATATCAGTCGGAGTAAGAGCTCTAATAAAATAAGGGCAATGGCACCTCTGTATGTGACTTTTAACCACTGGAAGTGAACTCTGAGTTATGGAACCTAGTTCATTTGGTATCTCAGCTAAGCAGATGGAAAAGGTTAGTACAACCAATCTAGTATGGACCCTACTGAGCCTGACTGAACCGTTCTACTGGTTTTCCAGCACCAAGCTAGTGCCACCTACAGTAGTACCTTCTCTCAATACTACATTTCACTACAGTACCTGTCAGCTTACTCTCCAAAAGCTTCACTTTCCTCAACTACTTAGCATCCAATCAGCAAATAGAAATTGAGGACAGAAGGGTAGGTAGGTTTCAAGGTTTACAAGTTAAAAGTGCCCATCCACCACAAAGTACACATACAGCAGTCGAGAGTCCATACTCTTAGTGAAAGAGTCTGGCCCACCATTTATCGTCTTCCACAACAAAAAACAGAATGATACTCAAGCTCATTAAGAAAAAAAAAACTACTGCCATCTCCCTTTGCCTCTCTTTCTCTCTCTCTTCCTCCATTACTCTCTCTCCTCCTTCCTCTCTCTCTCTTGTTCACATCTGTTTGTGTCTTGCATACAGAGCCAATTCATTGAACCTATTTATTTGCTGCTGTCCATGAAAGCTGTTGTCTCCCACTCTTGAATGGAAGCCTTCCCAAGCTCCTTGCCAAGAGTGACATTGCCAGCCTTTAATCATCCCATTTAATCCAGTAGTGCTCTCTGCAGGAAGCTCTCCATCACCAAAGAGGGCCTAGCCTAGCACTGGCACCCAGCTACGATTGATCACATGGGCATTTATAAACTACTTGCAGGTAGCTAGCGATTGGGCTGTGCATGCTCCTTAAAGCGATGGTTCGGAGTAATTCCAACCATAGCGCTGTTATACGAGCTCGTTGAGTGCTGTTGATAGCAAGGAAAACGAAAGATTTTGGAACAACGTAGACCAAATAGCGAACCGGCAACTTACAGTAAGTAAATGGTACATCAAAAAGTAAAGTGAAAGTGAGCTTACTTGTACCATTGAATAAGCGTAAGCAGCGCGTTCGCCACAGTCTATGTTGTTCTAAATTCGTTTGCTTTCCTTGCAATCAACAGCACTCACCAAGGTCGTGTAACAGTGCGATGGTTGGAATTACTCCGAACCATCGCTTTAACATATGGTTGACTGTCTTTTCGGAAAGTATGTGAGGGTCAGGGGTGTAGAAGGTAGGTCTACATACTGTGGAGACAAGAGCCAAGGACCCCTCAGAAAGAGCTACACTTCATCGCCATATCTTTCATACACACTCACAAACTAACTCACAAACTATGTGCTTTTAAAAGCATATGTTGGGAAGAGCAAATGGGCAGACTTTTTGAAGAGCACAGGCCCCCAGCTCTTGTGGCTTATAACAGATGGCCCAGAGAAAGGGCCTTACTTAAATCCCAAAAGTTTAGTCCTAAAATAGAGCACTGTTGACTTTTCTGTGAGTTAGGTTTACTCAAAGTCATAGTTTACTTGGCTTGACATCAAGTGCCCTTGTTTCCAACTGACTCTGCAGCACACACACACACACACACACACACACACACACACACACACACACACACACACACACACTCACTCACTCACACAATCAGCCATTTCCACCTCAGTCTGCTTGGCACTAACACAGGCCAACAGTGACATCCACAAGACACACAGTCCCTTTCTGGCCTCAAATGACCTAATCCCAAACCATGACGTTAGCAGACTTTCCTCTCAGTCTGTGGTAAGTACCACTGAGCCTCTGGGATGGGGGGATGAGATGCTTTGTCCAGGGTGGATTCAACCTGCAGTTTAGTGAGTACTGAGCCCCAACAAAAAACATGAGTGTAACAAATCCAGCCACCCTCTTACTCAAGGGGAAAAGGATTATGTCCTTATCGCAACTGTATTTAATTGGTAGAGGTTGGTTAAATGGTACGTAATATCCATGTCGTAAAAGGTCTCAACTGAACTTTTAATTTATCATAATTACATACTCTGTGTGGAGGAGACAAGGTGAAAGGAGATTCAGGAAAGTTCTACAAAAATTTGGCGAAAATTTGTGAAATGTTAATGAGATGTAAATTAAGTTCTATACGATGCAAAATCGCTACCCTTAAGGCCTGTTCTTCTCTCAGACAAAAGACCTTCTCTGGCTATTAGTTTTATAATCTTCAGTTTTAAAGATTTGTTAGATATAAAATATTCTTTTTGACATTAATTTCCACTTAATGCATTTTATTCCCTGAATTCCATCATAATAACCCTATCTTCTCTTACTGTATGGTAGGCTACTAGTAAGCCATAGCTCTTCCTCTCTGTGGCTGTTTGGTTTTCTACCTAACAAGTAACTTACTGTAAATAAATTGGCAGCCAAATGTAGGCATCCATTCTGCTGTGTCACTGAGGATAAAAGCCTCAGCTTAATGACTGAATGTATGTAAAGCCAAATCTCCAATCACAGGCTGAGAGTACTTTAGGGTGAGTCCCCAACTTTGGTGGTCTGTCCCTGGTAAACTACAAGAAAACCCACTCTTTACCTTACCTTTCCCTCTACCTTTAGACCTCTCTGTAAATAAATATAATGACTGAAACAAGATAAATGGCATTTAGAGTGACTTCTTAAGTTTTGTGTATTGGTCACTGATCTCATCTGAAGTGAAGAAAATATATTAACTTATACCAGTGAAAGAGAGATTGAAGGGGAAGGAAGGGGAGGAGGAGAAGAAAGAGGTAAGATGGGGGAAAGGGATAGAAATCTCCCTTCACACTTTTCTCAGTGCACGGGAACACTTGACCTTTCTTTTCCATTTGATGAAGGGCAGTTGAGAGAAAAAAATCCACGACAAGTCAGGACAAACCCCCAGGCCTTTTACTGTGCACCTTTCAGTATGAGGCATGATGGCTTCTGCCATTATAGTCATGAATCCAGCACCACTCCTTAGCAGGGGCAGTATAAACACACATTTGCACAGAAATTGGCCTTTGATAGAGGTTGCATGACCAAATTCCGTGTGTTAATCTGACATTTGTGCTGCTCCATCCCTGTACGAGCAAGCTTGGATATGTAGGATTTCAGTCCGCATATTCTAAACATATTACAGCTGTCTTGTTTCTTCTCTTATCTTGAAAACAGCTTATCTCACATCAAACAGCAGTGATCAATATAAACGAATTTAAACATCATGTTTATGTTCAAACGTAATCTGGACAGCTTTAACAGGATGGTGACACAATAAAAGAAGACAGAGCACACTAATATATAAATAATGTGAACAGCTTGTTGGAAGCTCAACAATGTAAACTCAGCAATGAACTCTCCAAAACAACAGCTGTTGGTTAAACACACTGCCACTTGGAGGACCAAATTAGAAAAATTCTCATCATGGTTGTATTCGAGAATTATGTGAAAGTGGAGGAAATCAATGAAGGGGAAAACAGAGTGAGCGGAGAGCTGCACTAAAGGTCATTTCTTCTCCTTCACATGCTGTGGTTTTATAGCAGGTGGACTGGTGAGGTGTAAAAACTCATCCCAACTGCAAGAAATTTGATATCCTATCAACTTAATGTACCATAAGTCGCATTTCTCACAAAAATAGAAGAATTTGTCACCTTTGAGATGCTGCATGCAAGGGAATGTACAGCCACTGCAGTCTCAATGACAGCCAAGCCATTTTGAGAGAGTGTGAGGCATATCATGAACATTCAAAGAGATTTCACAACAACTCAAATGTTTGATATACAGATGTAGCCAATCACGAACTGTCAATAATAATATAGGCCTGTTGTTAGCTCTGTTC
Source organism: Nematalosa erebi (assembly GCA_036025975.1). NCBI lineage: Eukaryota > Metazoa > Chordata > Actinopteri > Clupeiformes > Clupeidae > Nematalosa > Nematalosa erebi. Next base: position 7,274 of record JAVQKI010168370.1, read on the forward strand.
AAATCCTGTGGCAAATCTCTGTCACTCCTGCTGAATACACACTTTCATGTCTGAAGGCACAGAGCTCCTCTTCAACAATACAAAGGTCATGGGTTTCATTGACTACGTGAGCATTCATAATGACATATGTTTGCTCTCTACCCCCCTCTCCTTCCCTTGACACACATAACACACACACACACAGTTCTACTTCCATGACATCAGAAGAGTGACTTAGAGCTAACACTTGTTTTGTGTTCAAAAACAGTCGGAGTGTGGAGGTAAAAAATGTCTTCTCTCCCAGCAAGTAACAAAGTCATGGGTTGTTTACCCTCAGCTGCTCGACCGAATAAGTGGCGGGCTGATCTGGCATGACACAACATCAATGCGCCCTTGACAGTGCACTAATTCACAAATCCATGAAGGCCAGGGTCTCCCCTGACCTCAGCATCCCATGGGGTTTCTTTGTGCACAAGCAGTGATATAACCCCCAAAGCTAACAGCACAGGCTCTGTTTACCAAGTTGCACAAAGAGCTTAAGAAATCTGGATTCTTCAGTGGACATAATGGAAACTTATCGAAAGATCCATTAATGCAAATTGATATAAATATAATGCTAAGATCATTAGTTAAGGAAAGGTTTTCTATGCTGAGGTGTGGTCACTGCTTAAACAAATACGCTCCAACATTCATACAGTAGTCCTGTCTATGAATTTAAATCAGAATCATGAATTTCTATCAGAAAAGCAAAAAATGAATCTGGTTTATACAGTCAATATAAACCTAAAATGATTTGTCTTATGTTTGCTGACGTTAATAGAAATGGAAACAAAGACAACTTTTATGCACATGCCAGACATCACGTTGTTGATGTCTGTGTCTAAGTCCACTTACTTGGCCTAAGCATAACTACTGTAAATGGTAGATAGGTACCACATGTAAGATTTCTTTTTCCACTGGCGAAGCATGCCAGTGTCTGAAGCTGATATGATTACCAGTGGCTATTTAGGAAAGTAATGGAGGACGGTTGGAATGGGCTGGTTGGATAGTGAGCTCATTTAGTGCTGAGTGGACCCATGTCCCTCATTGAGCCTTCATTACCCTCACAGGGACAGGTGGAGTTATGGCCCACTGAAAAGGGCTCTCTGAGCATCTCTCTTGCCTTTGTACACACACACACACACACACACACACACACACACACACAACGCATACACAGTACACAGGCCAAGCACTTTACCTCTAAAACATGGGCCTTTCCCATATATACATCTACTTTTTGTTTTGTCTTGAGCCATTTTATACTTTCTTCTTCCAGTATGTGACTAAAACAGCTTGATCAGCATTCCAGGACACCTAAGCAAGGCACGATCATCTCGCCTCTCAGTTGCCAAGACCAGTTCTCCTATCTCCCTCTCTCTTCAAAAACTCAAGGTGACTGTCCAGAAATAAATAATTTTTAAAAATCCCTCTTCATTGTAAACTTCCAGGGCATGACGACACCGCAAGGAAGACAGAGGGTGTTGTAAAGCACACAAGACACAGTGTGACACAAAGCCAATAGCTGAATAGATTATCACAGCTTTAAGGGATAAAGACATAACAGAATATTGAACATCTCCAGAGAGGGTGATCACTGGCTATCCTCTCATCAAAACAAAAATATTCAGTGCTTGCAGGGACAGTATTAAGACTAATGAGGACACTCTAATGCACTGGACTCGTTTTAAGGCCATGGGAGATGATTATTAAGTGGTCGATGTGGTCTAAAAAAAAAAAAATAGTTTGGACAAAAATGTGTCTTATGTCCTTTAAACTTTAAACTTGTTTGGCTTGGTAACTTTTTAATTATTAAAAATGGCCTCTGGATAGTTTGCTGCCATGGCACACATTGATGCCCACTGAAATGAAATGGTGATTGAGGGGCACTGTAAAAACACCTAAAAACCCAAGTGAAAAATGGGATTCATGAACTTCAAATCTCCTTAAAGTAATGCAGAACAGGGGCATGAAGGCATCTTGATTTGACAGTTTTTGGCATTACAATATTAAAATCAATATAACATGAAATAAATGAATATCATATCTTCCTCCTTCACTTCGGGTGTATTTGTTTACTGTGTAAACATATTAATACAATACCTTTCCACTCTATTCCACCTCTGAATACTGACTGAAAATCTGTTTTTAACAGCGAAGACTGAATTGCACTGGGTTGCCCTGATTGAGTGCCCTGTTGCTGGTAATGGAAAACCACCCATGCATACATGACATCTCCTGTCAGGAAATCAATACAGGAAAAGGCAGACACACCAAAAACACAGAGATGTCCCAAGAGAGCTGCAATTGGTTGCAAGAGTTTTTTTGAGATTGCGATCAAATATCTGCGGTGATCAATCAGAGTGACGTGAGACAGTGTTAGGTCTGTTTGCTATTGCCTCACACGCTGTTGCGTTATGGCCTGTTGATATTCATTATGGTGCCCAGCGCTAACAGGTTAAGGCATTTGCGTGAGCAGAAAATTATAAGACATACTTTTAAAGCAACAGTAGTTTAGCTGAGCATGCCAATCACACTGCCTACCATGGCTGCATTGTATGACTGCTACACTCCTGCAGTTCACTTGCACTTGTGTGCTCACATTGCCAGAATCACAGCTGTGGCTGACTACTTCAAACCCTACATAGAGCTTGAACCAAAACTGGGGCATGCAAAGTGAATGCTTTACCTACTGACAATGACTAGCAAAAAGAAAACAGCCCCATAATGCCTCCACGATGCACCCTGAAAAGACAAAACCATTATGTCACACTGGACGTGATGTGTGTGCACAAGGAGAATGTTGTGTGAACTATGGCTCATGTTGGCAACAGGAGTGTTTTAAGCTGATCACACAGCCTTCACACAAATACACAGAGTGCCGTCGCAGTGCTGTATGTGTGTATGTGCTGTCTGTAGGGAGAAGAACCAGCAAATTTGACACAACATGGACCTAAAAACAAACTGTCATCTTACACTACCTGAATGGGGCACAGAAACTAACTTTCAGTTTCTTTTTTCTATGCCCCATTGAGTTAGCATTAGCTGCCAGTTCACTTTTTGGTCTATTTTGAATCAGATGTTCTTCCTCTTTTCTCAATCGACTGCACACAAGGCCTTTTCAGGCCGACAGAGAACCATGTCGGTGCCGGTTCCAGCACTCAATTTCAAACCGGCCAACATGTTTACGGTGAAAATCAGAGCATTCAGGAACCGACAACATGAGTGTACATCACCAGGTTGATCCTGGTCAGAAGTAAACAAACTAAGAAAACATGAGTTTGGAAATTGGCAGAGAAACCGAGTGAAAAGAAAATTGGGCAGTGGTCGGCGGAGGAGCCAAATATCTGCATGCGATTCGGACATTCACTGATTTCCAACAGAAGCTAGACAGCAGAACTGCAAAAACTATGTTAATTATGAGTAAACTATATTCTGAATATGCTGCGGAATTGGGAAGGGCTGGGTTCTACCACACAACAGAACAAATCACCAACATACTAAAAAAGCTCAAGAAAAATAGGACACTAAAAAGGTGGCGCTGAACATAGAGATTGTTTTCTTGGGTGGTGAAGCAATGCCCTGTGTACGATGACACGTCATGGGCTTGCATAATAGTATGAACACGGCTCGTTCACTGGCAAGCACAGTTCCCAGTGTAACTAATGCAGGAACTAGCTCCGACACTGGGCCGGACACTGGCCGGTCTGACAACAGCTTCAGTGACCTCCGAAAACAGGCCTACGGACTGATTCACAGCAGATTTCTCCTTTAAGTTCTAATTGTAACTAATGCAGATTCACAGTAAAGCACAAAAGCACCAGAACTGAAAATTATACCAATCAAACAAAAAGCAACAACAAGAGCTCTTAATGTAAACAAGAGTATGCAGCCTCTGATGCGATCATTAGAGCGATTACTAATGTCATCATTCTAAGCCAGGGGTCTCCAACTTTTTTTCCTCCGAGAGCTACTTTGACAAAATCAACATAGCTGAGAGCTACTCTACTACTATTTTACGTTTTATTTTTACTATTATTGACAGTCTTAGAGATAAATGTTATACACTTAAAGTGCAGCGCAAACACTCATCTGATGTCTCATGAAAAGTTGTGGGGAGTAACATATTGTCTGTCCTTTATTGGCACCTTCATTTTCCATATTTAAAGCCAAATCTGGTTTACACTAACAACAACATCAACTCTCATCAGCAGAGAGCAGTAAAACTAGGACAATTTTCTACCAGACAGGGCAGGATGTTTGAATTTGATTTCATAGACAATTTAAGAGGTTTAATACCTTTTGTGACTTATGAGATTTATTTACATTTCTTTTGACCCTTTGGAGAGCTACTCTAAAGCATCCGGCGAGCTACTGGTAGCTCCAAAGCTCTCTGTTGGAGACCCCTGTTCTAAGCAATAATGATCCAGGACTACAGTTCTAACCTCTGGCAAATCTTTTTTATTCACATACCATTTCAGTTCTTCAGCAGTTCATCACTTTAAGCATGCCATGCCATCATTCCTTTCAAGAATGGTGTGACTGTGGGTCTGTCTGCATCTGTGTATGTGTGTGTGTGGTCTATCAGTGTAAATGTGTCTCCGTGTCCCCGTGAGTGTGTGTGTGTGTGTGTGTGCGTGCGCGCATGTCCATGCATGTCTGTGTCATCATGAGTGTGAGTGTGCATGTTCTATTTATCAATGTCAGTGTGCGTCTCTGTCCCCTGGTGTCCTTTCGGAGTGCCTGTGTGCGTGCATATATGCATGAGTATCACTGGCTTTGCAATCACATTTTAAAAGCCTTCACTATGTTAGGAGCAAACACCTTCTGCGGGAGATCACAATGATCAGCACCATCATGATATGGTACAGAGAGTGTGTTCAGCAAAGATGTTTTAAATCATGCACTTCTCCAATGCTAATCACCTCAAAATCATTAGCTCACACAATACCAAAATGCTCTTTTTTCCCAAAAAATGAATCAGATATGGGCTTTCCTGCCATGTCTCTCTATTCCGCTGCTGATAACATGTTTTGCACCAAATCTGATGTCTCTAATTGGTGACTCATTGTGAACACTTTCCCAGCACACAGATTAGGCCTGTAATGGAGGGGGTACGGACTGACACTCTCCCTGTTTGCCTTCAATTGTGAGGAAAATGGACACACTCCCCGAGTTTTCAATTAGGTTGCCTTGGCTCCTCGCCATTACCAGTGTGCATACTCCAATTAGGGTGGGTGCGGCTAGCATGCTCACGCACACGCACACACACAAAAGAATCCCATTTCCTCTGAACCTCAGTCAGCATACACTGAAAATGTAAGCAGACGTCTAGATGAGATATTTTATTTAGCCCTGAGGAAGACGAAAGTGCTTTCAGCTGCAAAATGTGTCTTGCCACAAAAATCTTCTAGCAACGAGGAAATGGTGAACAAAAATATGAAGTTACTTCAGCTCTTCTTTTTTTTCCAGAATGTCCACGTCGCATATGGCTTCGACCTCCTGAAGGCTGGAGGCGTCTGTGTCGTCCCCACCACTGCTCTCACTGCTTTTGAAGGAGATCCCACCAAGGAAAGGGTAAAGGCTCTGAGCGTAGAGCTCTCGGATGTGCATGTAAGGGCTGTCTGGAGGCTTCTCGATTGCCGCGTTCACGCACTGGTTGGCATCCATGGCCTTGTTCCTCTGGTAGTACTTGGAGAACTTGTTGAAGATGATGCTGATGGGCAGCGCCACCACCAGGAGGCCACAGATAATGCAGAGTGTGGCAATGACTTTGCCGGCCGCCGTTATGGGGCACGTGTCACCATAGCCGACGGTGGTCATGGTGATGGTAGCCCACCACCAGCCAACGGGGATGGTGCCCAGGTCGGAGTCGGCGTCCTCCTTCTCAGCAGAGTAGATAAGTACAGAGAAGATGGAGATGCCCACCGAGAGGAAGAGGATGAGAAGGCCCACTTCCTGGTAGCTGTGGCGCACGGTGGCACCAAGTGCACGGAGCCCCACCGAGTGGCGGGCCAGCTTGAGGATGCGGAAGACGCGCATGAGCCGCAGCACCTGGACCACCTTGCCAACGTTCTCCAGGTTCTCGCTCTCTTCCTCGGTGGCGTCCTCGTCCATGGTCTCGAACGCCAGCGTGGCATAGAACGGCAGGATGGAAGCAAAGTCGATGATGTTGAGCGGGTTTGCGAGGAACTTGCGGGGCGACGGTGCCACGGCCAGCCGCACGGCGAACTCTGCCGAGAAGCAGATGATGCAGACTACTTCCAGGATGGCCAGGACGGGGTCCTCGATGGGTCGGTCGCCGGAGTCCACGCGCTGAAACTCGGGCATGCTGTGCACGCACATGGCAACAATGGACGTGAGCACCACACTCAGTGACGCAACCATGATCACCTTTGATGACATCGAGTAGCCAGGGTCCTCCAGAGTCAGCCACACGCAGCGGCGAATGTCTGCACACCAGGCGCCCTTGAACTTCTCCAGGTCCTTTTCCAATACAGAGAGCTCCTCAAAGGATGAGTCAAAGCTGGGCTGCTGGTCATTGTCACTTTGCATATCCCAGTCGCGGTCCTCAATGTACTCCTTGCGCTCCTGGTACCAGCTGCTACAGCATGAGGCCAGGTATAGCTCCTGAATTCCCCAGTACTCGATCTCCTGAGTGAAGGAGAACACACACAGCTCCTCCATCACATGGATGTGGCCAGTGTGGTAGAAGTTCAGCACCAGCGGGAAGACGCCAGGGTTGCGATCAAAGTAGTACTCCTGGTCGGCTGTGCTGTAGTCATCGCACAGCTCCAAGATGGCCTCCTCCGTGTGGCAACACAAGAGACGCCCAAGACGCGTCTGCGGGAAGCGCATCAGGGTGCTCTTGTCCACCTTATACAGCATCCCACCCACATTGAGGTTGAGCTGGTCTTCCTCTCGACCGTGACTATGGAGTATCTGGCCATACACCATGGTCCCGTTGTTGGGGGGCATTGAGAGAAGCAGGTATTTGGAGTTGACTTGATTCACTTATCCATCTGTAGAGAGAAAAGCATGAGGAAGTGAGTCTCTCTTGTCTCTTCCTCCTTTTTATCAGTAATCAAGAAATCTCTTTTTTTAACAGCAGCATTTGCCACAACACATGTCAAATTAATAATTTTCATCCATGCAGTCAAAGTGTTTTTTTTCTTAAGAATTTAATAAAAATCGTATTATGTCACTGGTAACGTTAATAATCCCGTTCATATGAGGACTATAGAACAGGTCAGGTTTGCCCAGTCAAAATCTTATGACATTGGCAGGACGCAAAGACGCGATAAAGGAAGGAAAGAAAAATGGCTTTTAGTAATGAATGCGAAATGACGTTATCTTCCGACATACAGTTACACCAATATAAAATAAGTTTTTGTGGAAAAATACTTCAGAACAACTTATTTAAACTGGAAGGTTTTCAAGCAAACAACGAAACGAGCTGTCAATAAAAATCAATGTATTTACAATTTGCAAAATAATATTACATCATAGCTTATATTTTTTTTTAAAGAAGCGACATATTAGTGCGTTATTATAGTGTATTAGAATTATGGAAGTTGCCGCTGTCCAGGAGCGAAGTAGAAACACGCCCATAGTAACAGTTTCGCAACAGTTTGAGAAGATTTGTAGATGCAAACTAAACATTTACCGTATTGCTGATTTCTAATTTAATGTTGTCTATATTCCGAAGGTCCGTGCAAATATATGACGAGGAAGTTCTTGCAGCCATTTCGTCCAACACCAAACCGCGTCACACACGTTCAGCCAGGACGCAGTTCCACACAACCTAAGATGTTGATGTTCTGTCCCCTAAAAGGACTGGTACTTCACGAGCACTCGTGTGCGCAGACTGCCTGCATCGGGCTCAGAGTGGGCGGAACAAGGACAGTCAGCAGAAGATAGCCTATGAATTGGGAAAAAAATGAACCATATATGCACAGATCAAAAGTTCCCCTAACACAAAATACGAACACAATCATTTATATGATATGTTGTTTTTAAAATGCCTCTGCCCAATAACAGGAAAACCTGCAGGCGCAATCACGCATATTGGAAACATCTGTATGTGGCAGTTAGATTTACGCCCGGTGTTTCAATTAGGTCTTGCAATCAAACACTTTTAACCTGACCTGGATTATTCTACTTTTGATCAAGTCGTCTGAGCTCATCTTCAAATTTATATGATGAGCCCTCATATTTGTTTTGAGTAAGTTTCGTTGCAGGTTACTTAGAATATTAATTAATGTAAAGATGTGTCTGTAATATACGTCGTTGCAGACCTCATTATATATATTTAAACTTCTTTCAGGGTTGTAATATTGACATTAACCACGGTTTTGCAAATTTGGGCCTACCAGGGTAAGTATTTAAGTCTAAAGCGGACTTTGTTTTTTGTACCATATCGCCACTTTTCACCACCCTTGGTATTTCTCTCATCAGATGTCGTGGACTCCCAGTGCTTAAGAAACCTTTTGCGCCTGAGATTGGACGGCTCCCGTCTGGCGGGGAGGCAAGTCCATGTGGATGTTCTCAGTAAGTTAGGCTATCAAACTGTTTCGTTTTACTGTCAGATTCAGTTGTCTTCAGTTCGCTCTACTATGACCAACATTTCAAATGCTTTTTCAGATGGCAGTCATGTTATCACAATCACACCTTTCCTTGCTGCTCAGTGTGGCTTCAGTATCAACTCGGATCCTTGGGGGAATAGCCTGCTGTATATCTCTCTCCAGCATTGCTATGCTCAAACAAGGGTATGGAAATGACTGAAGTCCCTTGACTCAGAAACTGCTCATATTAAAATTTTCTCATGAAGCAAATTCTGATTTGAATGTCATTGTGTGGAATTTTGACCTGGTGTGACCTAATGTTTAGGGTGATGGGACATTTGAGGTAAATCTGCAGCTCCGACCACATAGACAACATTCATATAGAGGCCATACTGTGTCCAAGACTTGCAGCTATCCAGAGTGGGCTTCTCGTGAAATTCTCTGCTCCCACAACTATATGGAGGTCTGGTGTTTCGGGCTGGTCTGCTTGCAGTGAAGAGCATACTTCAGAATTTCCCTGTTTGTATTTTGATGTTTTATGTTTACATTGTGATACCTTTGACGTCCCAATAGGTATCTGTGGTGCATGATCTTCCAATCTCTGAACAAATAGCATGGATGATGTCTAGTGCGAAGGATTCCACTTCAATTGAATCAGATTCTCCGGTACATAATGAACACAAATTTGCATCTCTACCTTATCTGTAATGCCTTGAGTGCATTTTTTTTTCCCTCTCTGTTACAGAGCACAAGGTCTCCCTTTCGATTCCAGAATGTGATGGTCTATGCACCTGCAGAGAAAACATTCTCTCTTGTGCAACTTCAGGGACAAGGCTATGGACTACACATCTCTCCAACTCGTCTACTAATCAGAGGCCCTCACAACACATCAGCAACATATTTCCAAGATGTAATTCAAATATATATTATTCGCCTTCCCTTTGCATCCCCCTTGACTTAACCAACATCTTGTCTATATCTGTCATTGTCTGATTTTCAATGTTTCTACCAAGCACTAAACCCCAAACTCTCAAAGACTTAATTAAGCCATTATTATTCTTCATGCATTTCTTCATTTCCCTGACAACTTTGAGAAGCTCTCAGATGGTTACTTTTGAAGTCTGTTTACTACAACAGGTGGCTCAGATCCCTATGGCGATATTGAAGAGTTCTGTGATTTATGAGTACCGCTGGATGCTGTTTCTGGTAAAAGCAGCTGCTGCTTGTCCTGCAGGTGAGGCTTTAACCGTGAGGACATCATGTTGGCAAAGCACTAGTTACAGCTTAGCTGAGAGAGCTGCAAGTTCATGCACAGATAAGTAAACCCAGAAGTGGTAGGTGAGTTTCCATGTGGAGTCTGGTGGCAGTGTGGATGTCGCAAATATCTTTTTATCCAGTTGTACTTGCCTGGGATTTCATTTTAAGGCTGAACATGTCAATAAGGCACTCCTTAATAACCTAACTCTCTTGTTTGGCTCTTAACACATGTTTTAAAGAAATGGTGAAATGGCAGTTAAGCCAACAGATATGAGCAAGGGAACGTTGTTTCATTTTCCTTGTCCTGTTCAGTTTGCAATGGCTGCCAGTTGGCAGATTCTGTTTTGTCTCAACTTTTCTCTTTCCTCCTACTGATGGCACACGGTGACCTCAAACAAGAGATAGGGGCTGATTTTTTTTTTTTTTTCTCTAGTATATGCCTTTAACTGGCATGAATCAGCCAAATCATGAAGCTGATTCATGCCAGGTAAATCTTAACAGGGATTAGGGCATGCACTGAAACTCAGCTTGCCTGGTAATAAAACCAGCCCTTCGTACTATAGTCCGGTTCGTACAGAGGGTCTGGACATTGGGTAGTGAGAAATGATTGCTTACTGGAGGTGTATGAGTTTCTAAAACGATTGTAGCCCTTGACTGATTCTAGCATTCTAGCCCAGCATTCACAATGCCTTTCTCTGTTTGCTGATTGGATGTGGTAAAAATGCTACTGGTGACTAGCTCAATGGGATCAAACCCAGACACTGAAGGGAGATGATAATCAAGCATACGTGCTTAGGAAGGCATTGCCTGGCTAGGATTCAGCCTGTTTGCTGTCATGCAATGGATTATAAAGTGTAGGGAATGTTTAAGTAATTTGCATGTAACATGTATAGTCAGGATAAGGGTCTGCAAACTAATATTTTGTTTTGAGGTGGTGTGTCTTTCACTAAGGACGTGATCACCTGGCGTCTACCTCGACACATCACCCCACTGCTGTCCTCCACTTCCAGCGAGATCATTGAGGCCTATATGGGCATTGATGGCCAGAGGCTGGATGAGGCCATCATCACAGCCAGGGGTTATTCTTTCTATGCCACAGACTATCACTTTGTGATTGAGATGCCCATTGGGTCACCTGATGGGTATTATAAGGTTGGTAAAAGGTTTATACTGATACATACATGCACACCTACTTAGTTAGCACATGGAACGTGTGTGTTTGGGTTATTGTTGTTTAGGACTGAGATGGTTTCTAAAAGATGGTAATCGGATGGCTTGTTCCTTTAAAGGCATACCATGCAAGACTGCGATTTCTTTATCTCTGAAGCTTCCCCTATATTAAAAAAAAAAAAGCAACATTGTACATTCTCACCAATCCATGTGAATTTCCTTGCAAACCAAAGAATAGGAACCAGCGATGATTATTTTTATGCAATACATTGACTGACAAGCTGGTAATAAATGCAATTTCAATTTCAGTCAGTTTTGTTTCCTCGACCCGGTGTTTCAGATCCTGCAAGTGTCGGAACCGCAGAATCTATGCTAGAGGTCCCCGAGAGCCTTCATTCACCCCGTAAAGAGCCATTTCATCATCATAGTGACTATGAAGCTGATAAATTAGCCTGACAATGTTGCATAGTGTGCCTTAACAGGAAGTTTATGTTTGCCAGTGTTTTGATCACAAATTCAACTGTAGGCTAATTTGGAATGTGTCATCTGTGGCAAAAACAAATGACGGATCGTTTCCTTAAATTCTACATCAATTTCTACATGTCACACAGACATGTATAGGCCTATCTGTTTATAGCAGTTTACTGTATGTATGCATGCACAGTATGTATGTTTGTATTTATGTATGTACATGGGTGTATATATTCCTTTAAATGTTTTCACCAGAGCCATGTTCAGGAAGGTCTCTACCACATCACATACTCCATTGAGCCAATGGTGGAGCTCCTGTGGAGAGAGACTGGAGGCTCGGAGGAGACGCGATACAAAGCCCTCCACCCCATCAGCACTCCGCCCCTGCCCAGACCACCACATGTCACCGACTGTGAGTCTCTGGCCATAATTTCAGTGAATCTGAAGCAAACTCCGTGTGCAGACTGCAGTAGCTGGAAACGTTGGTTAAATCAGCTCAATACTGATACCATACGATGTCTTGTTGAAGGATTGTTGCCTACCATTTTAAAGTCAGGCCCTCTTAAAAGAAAATCTGTACAGTCGAGTCAGTGCAAAAAAAAAAAAAGTTATACTAAAATCTGTGTGCGCTTATGGATGGTTAATTACGGAGGTTAATTCCCCCCCCCCCCCCAAAAAAAACCAAGTGTATTGATACACCGTGTGCAACAGGTTGCACATAACTGAGTTTATGCATCATCCGCAACTTTTCTCAATTGGTCCCTATGCCATTTTAGACACCGTTCCAGAGGAGGGCAAGTTCAGGATTATTTTAGGCACATTCTTGCCTGATGTGGACCTGATAAACATCACCACAGGATCGGCTGTGATGACTGTGTCCCAAGCTGCAGCCAATGGCTTTGACATTCAGCAGCATATCTTTCCTAATGGCTCCATAGCTTTCAATCTGGAAGTGCCCTTCACTCAGCCGGCAGTCATTAAGGAGGTATGCATCAACCCTACTCTCAAACCACTACCAGATATTAATGTTTTCAGGGCCAAATGGGCCAACCCTGTAATGGATTATTTAAGCTGTATCCCACACACCACAGAATCTCAATGTTATAACGACGACCTACACGCTGGAGCTGGGGTTTGTCTTTCTCGTTCTACCAGAGGAGATCGTGTTCTCACACCCTGCAATTTTGGAAACTGCCGTGGAAGATGGTAAGTGTAGGCATATATCCACAGATCAAGGCCATAACCTACTAATGCATCTATTGGCTCTTAAATGATTGAAGATTCTCTATAAAGTTTATGTTATTAAAAAGCACATACTGTAGATGTTTTTGGAAGGAATATAAGGAACATAATTGTTTTCTCAAAATGTGTGTCTTTGAATCTAGACTGACATGACTGCAGATTCAGTTTAGGCGCTGAGGTTCAAGCATTTTTCTTTCAGATCTGCCATCTATCAATGGCTCGTGTGATCAGAAGTACTTCTACATCACTGTTCATTATGGAAGCAAAGGCCATAACTTTGACACGTTGGTCGGTGGCAGTCTGCTGACAACTGAGCTGGCGCAACAGTACAGCTACAATGAGAACAGAACCCATTTCACCGTGAAAGTTCCATTTGGGTCTCCCGACATTGCCTTTGAGGTAGGCCTACAGTAAATGTGACTTGAGTGAAAAAAAACAAACAAATTTTCAGCCATTTTGGATAAACGCTCCTCCAACTGAATCAATCCATATCCCTGTTCCAGGTCTTCGATTGCTGTTGGTTAGAAAAAGAAGGTGAACATTTCATACAACGTAAACCAAACAATGAAGCAACAATTAATGTTAACTGAATTGGACAGACTGAAAATAAAACTGAAAGTAGGAGCATTCAGATAGTGTTGGCTTCCAGTTCATTATTTGGTGTATGTTAGGCTATATAGAAATTTTCACATTCTTTACTTTACCAACAGCACTCAAGTGACCTGGAACAATATGGCTATGGATTGATTCACACCAGTATTCTACTTTTGAGCCTAATTTATTGAACCTAGCAAACATGAAGTTGACGGCTCAACGCAGGTTTGATTTTCTGCTATATATCAGTCACCAGTTGGTTACCAGTGATCCAACGTGGCCCCAAGATGGTGCAACTGGTGTATCTATCAGATTGATAATCTCAACTCGGTATTCAGGTCCAATCATGTACAAGACCTGTTGGTGCCTAAATGGCATGTTGCCTTGGTCACAATGGCAAATACAGTGTACTGTAAAAGTTCTATGTAAGACTTCCGTGCAAACAATGGTGACTAGACATGTCACAAATTTGGGGTAATGGCTGTTATAATACTTATTGATCATAACTTACTGATTATTACTTTTTGTGTACAAGGTGGTTAAGTCGTCGTTTGTGAGGGGCAGGATTGATGTGACGCTGCAGGACCCAGAGAGGGGCTGGAACATCTCCTATTACTCCCGGGCCTGTTCCTTCTTTACTTCCTTCATTGGTCTGTTAGCCTTTAGAGAATAAAACTCTGATATATTAAAAAAGTTGTTCACCCGATAGTATTGTATAATCTGCGGGCATCTCAATCTGTCTAATTGATAAACTTGTAGGTAGTGATGGCAGTTTTAGTTTTAGAAGTTGTCTTGAAAGAGACTTATCATACTGAAATGAATTACTTTCTTTTAGGTGCCTCAAGTCCATGTGCTTGTATGTTTGAGGTCTTTGCTTATCACCCCTCTGCAGAGTGCATGCCAAATGGGACCATTGAGGCTATCGCTATTAAAGTGGAGGCTGTGCCCAGCCTTGACCTTCGACAGTTGTCTCTGAACGACCCATCGTGTGGGCCTACCTACAGTGACAATCACTTTGCATTGTTCTTATTCCGCGTTGATTCTTGTGGAACCACCCGAGAGGCAAGTTGGATCACCCTTGTGGATGAAATCGCAGAAATAGAATTCCTACTTGGCTTCATTCCGATAACATCGTGCTGATTCACCAACCCAGATAGCAAGAGGTTGACAGGGTTTTTTTTGTTTGTTTGTGGCGATGGTGGCCCAGTGGCAGAGTGGAGGGGCCATGCTGCTGGCGTCTGGTGGTCTGCTCTTGGCAAATCTGATTCTGATTCTGCTATCTGGACACCATAGTTGCCCTTAGACTGAAGGAGGTTGTTTTAGAACCTCAGCCATTCATTTCACTTAGTTTGCTCCAAAAGACCATCCACCTCCACAACCTCTTGTTTTCCTTCCTTGTGATACAAGTTTATTCCTGCCCTTACATATAACACCTGCACTCCATACTTCCTTTATATTTATGTGCCAACCCTTTAGAGTAATCATACTCAAGTTAATTGTGTACATCATAAACCTCCATGTTGTAATGTATTGCTGTTTTACAGTACATGTGAGTGAAATAGTGCTATATTGACATTGCTCCTTTTGCAGTTTACAGATGGTGTGATGGTGTATAAGAACAGGGCCTCTTTGAAAGACGAGACCGACTTCATGTCCAGTGAACCCAAATATCGGTAAAAACTAAAATGTTTGTTTTTTTTCACCCTTGCACATGCAAATTCTGGTATCCTTAAGCCTCCACAACATAGCAGACACATGACATGAATACATTCTAAAAACACAATCCTATTACATTGTATCTGTGCCATTCAGGGTACTAAGTTGATTGGTGTGGAAGTAAAACTTACTCTGACAAAGTAAAACTCACTGT
>JAVQKI010168493.1:0-13034 GCA_036025975.1 Nematalosa erebi
CCCCCCCCCCCCCCCCCGCCCCCCCCCCCCCCCCCCCGCGCCCCCCCCGCCCCCCCCGCCCCCCCCCCCCCCCCCCCCCCCCGCCGCAATTCCTGAGGAATGGCAAAACATGGGCCAAAAAACTATTTCAGCAATATCTGATGCATACATCATTTAAATTCTTTCATCAGTGCCTTTTCAGGTCTTTTTTGCTGTGTAGAAACAATGGCCTTGGAAGTTGTAATCAAATCAAATTTTTACACTTTATAAGAATGTAACAAAGTATTTTGTCAGTATTTGCGTCACTAATTGGATCTACATGTTTGTCATGTAGAAACCAAAGGGCACAGTATTACTATGGCAACAATTGTGTAAAATGTGATGCCATGGTCTTAATGACTAAATCCCCCCACACCCCAAAGCCATAAACCCTTAAAGCCTTTATTGTTATGAAGGCATTTTATGATTGGCAGATTCATGCTAGTTAAAGGACAGGTTTGGGCTTTTTTCTCAAGTGTAGTTTACATTGCAGCAGTATACCTACTGTATGCGGCCATTCTGTAAGTGTTGGTGGTGTGTGTGTGTGGGGTGGTGGGGGTGGGGGTGCTACCACAGCAACCCAAGATTCTCAAAACAGCGGCATTCATCAAAATTTCAGTCTTCACCATTACATTTCATCATAAACGATCAGAAAACAAAAAGGTAAAAAAAAAAAAAAAAAAACCTACCCTTTAAATCCTGGAGTTCTTGGGGCTTATAGGGTTAGATTGGGATATTCACGGTATTGCTAGTTAGCCCACACTAACACGTGTTGGTTACCTGCAGGACATACTTTGCCGGGCAGGAGCACCAGGTACGTCTGATATACCAGGGCCAGTTGCTGCAGGACGACGCCCAAACGCTCTCCTCCCTCAACCTGGCTGACAACTGTGTTCTGCACTGCCACATCTCCCAGCATGCAACGCGGGCGATGCCAGCCGGGACAAGGGCAGCCGACCAGGTGCACGTGGCGCTAAACTTGGGCAGTCTGATGCTGCCGCTGTTCGTGCTGATGCTGTCTGTGCTCTGGTACTTTCAGATTCAGTACCGGCAGTTTTTCACGGCCCCCGCCACTGCCTCCCTTGTGGGCATCACCATCTTCTTCAGCTTTGTGGCATTTGGGATGTACCGCCGCTGAGGGGCGTCCGGTTTGTTAGTGATCTCCTTGATGCACGCCACTTAAATAGAAGTATATATTCACATCAGTGCACAGATAACACCCACAGACACACATGTACCCACATACCCACCACCGCCTACACATGGACTTTTGAGATGGATCTCTGAACTCTTGAAGTTGTTCTTGGATGAGATGGCAGATATTTAATGAAGTATCTGATTCTTTTTTTCCTCCATCTGTGTTTTCAGTATGTGTGTTTGTATGTCAATTTTTTCATTTTATGTTGGGATTAGCACATTTTGTTTCTGTTACCCATTTCTTTGCCATTGTTGTCAGACAAACAACACATTTTTACCTGTCATCAACTAACAGTATAATTTCTTAGAGTTCTTTTTTTTTATGTAAAGAGACGCTCATTGTGCCTATCCTTATTGCTCTCTTGTTACACAAGCAAGCACTCAGTGAGGAGCTGGTGTTTGCCTCTGCTGTAGGTGGAGGTGGGGAAGACGACTGGTCTTGTGACTGTCCGAGCTGCTGGTGTGCCCATCTGCCTGTCTGTCTCACACAGGGTGGTAGGACAATGCAGGCAGCACTGCTGTTATGTGTAGGGACAGTAAGAATAATTTGTGTAAAATATGGCTTTTGAAACAGACAAAATATCTATTAAATCATTCTTTTATTTACCTGTGTTGTCTTGAATCTATTCTATGTGGTTGAAATACATTTGACTTATAAGGAAATAAGTTACTGATCATGACCATGTTTATCCAAGTGATTGAAGTCAGACTTTTCTTTATACTCAAGAAGGTTTTGCTCAATTCTGGAACTCTGGTCTATATTGTTTATTTGGAGGAATTTTCTGGGTTTGAAATGCTCCACGTCTACACTTACTTGCGCCCTGCAGTAGCCAGTCAAGCATGTCGACTTTCCCTTTAAACTGACTAAATAAAAACTCAGACGGAGTTTGCGCGTGCGCCAATGTGACTGTCGCACTGAAATACAGCCGAAACCGGCGGGTCTTGCAGACACTGGGCCTTTGTGGCCAGCATCCGTCCATCCCGGCACATTTCCCAGGGGAGGGGGGGTGTCAGGGAGTCTATCTTATGCTGCAAAGAAGTTCTGCGTACCGGACATAAAAGTGCTGCATAGTATTTGCCACAGCAGCTTGCCACAGCCATCTCGCGGCAAACTCGCAGCAATGGAAAGAAAGGTAGGAGTATAATGCCACCGCATCAGTTATAGCGTCATCAAACGTTTCCTTATGATTTCTCCAAAAGGGTTACGGGAATACAGAGTCTGACAGTGCACCTTGTCACGGCAAGTCAGAGAAGTATTTCGCGAGGAAGATTTCAGTTGATAAGCCAATCGCCCATCTCACACGTGACACCAATAAATAGTGGCGTATTTCACATGAAGAATGTTGTCTGAATGAACTGGGTATAGATGTTAATAATCTGACATAGCTAACAGAGAATGAGGCATGACCAAGGACTGTGAGTGGGCCTAACATGACTTCTCATTTCGTCCAATAGATACCTGAATGAATAAATCCGTTATAACAATAATATCCATTAGGCCTATAACAATAATCTGCGCTGTGCCATTTTTGCCGCTTTATCTGGAGACCGTTTGTTCCCTGTTAAACCTCTTCTCCATTTGAGGATTATCATCATGAGTGGTGTTACACTTGCAGTGTTGTTATCAGGTGCTTCCACGAGGTGGAGACATTGAGCTTGATTACACAATTATTGTGTAGGAATTCAGTTATTGTGGTCACATGCTAGGTAAAAATACTTTGCACGACTTAATTGCAACATCCATATTTGTGTTGCCATGATGTATTTGTGTTCTAATGACCACATTATATGAACAAAAGTAAAGGAATCAGAGTTATACTACTGCACCAGAAATGTAGGATCTGTAATCAAAGGATAAAGAGATTTGATTTTTTAAGCGGGCCTGACAGCCCTGACTCCCCCCATCTTTTCTACTGTTTCAATGAGGCATTGCCATTCTGTAGTATTTGCCTTTTTCGTCTGGGAGAAATTGGGGTTCCTTAAAGGGGTCTTCAACATTAAAAATGACTCCTTGACTCTAATGACAAACATTTTGTGTAAATCCAACTCCAACACTGCTACCTTGTTGTATACACTCTAGTAAGGAGGATGACAGAAACCTGAGAACCTTTATCCAGCAATTGAAAAAAAATTGCAAGTCCTGTCCTCCCTTTTTCTCGATTTATGTTTTGACCACACCGCCTTGGTGGTGTGTTGGTGGTGTTACTACAAATCCCCAGATGTAATAGAACTATCCCATATTTGGGAGCCTGACAACTTTCCCATATTGGACACTTGGCAATGATTCAGCTTAGACTTCCTGTGTCATGTCCCAAGGTCCATTACACTAATGTTCATGTATTAAACTACCCTATACATGTTCAAAAGTAACCAAGGCCTCTGTCACTTCAGTGTAATTAATGTGTTTGTGAAAGAATGTTCGTCACTATTGATGGCCATTTTTGCCTGGGTTAACCTTTACATTAGCAAAGCAAGACAGAGAAATCAGATCATACAGAATAATAATTCAAGTCACACCAATCACATGCCTGTTGTGCACCAGTTTCAGGCTGTTGCTGATGACTTATCTGCATAATGGGCTGGCCTGCGCGCTGCAGGCAGTGCCTGACTCGGCTGCTTTTTATTTGCTCCCTCCGCTGGTGTGGAACAGCTGCCTACATGGGTGCTGGCTGAGTGGGCCATCGGGAGCCTCCCTATCGGACCCCCACCCACTTCTCCCTCCACTCTGTGTGTGAGAGCTAGAGAAAGAGAGAGAGAGAGAAAGAGAGAGAGAGGCATGTTTAGTTATAGACTTGACTTGGACCACACGCTGACTAGCTTTTTGAGGGGAGAGCGGAGAGAGGAGACTATTGCGAAGAGAGGCGGGCTGCCAGGGTTGGGGGGTGGGGGTCACTTCTTTAGAGGAAGGGGAGAGGGAGTTAGTGAGAGAGGAGCGTACAAGGCCGGTGAGAACGAGGGGGAGAGAGGCCGAAAGAGAGAGACTCAGATCAGGGAGAGAGGTGGCTTTTTTCTCATATTCTGAATGGAAATGGAGGATTCTGCTGGAGGAGCTCGCAAAGCCACCAAGAGTAAACTGTTTGAGTTCCTGGTCCATGGAGTGGTAAGTGCTTGACCTGGGTTGTCTGTTTGTGTATGTGAGAGGCAGAGAGTGAACGAGGGGTGATAGAGAAAGAGAAAGCTTGCCTGTGTGTCTGTAGATTTTGGGAAGCCACGGGTGAGGCGGGCACAGACACTGTGTTGCTCGGTAGTCTTAAACAAGAGAGAAAAGAAAACTGAGGGGAGGGAGTCTTTATGCTTTAATCTTTTTAAATTTTTTAAAGAAGAGAGGGAGCAGGAGGAGAGGAGAGATTAGAGTCCAAGAAAGCAGGAGTGAGGGAGGAAGCAGGCAGCTGCGCTGGCAGCTGATGCAGAGGGAACAGCAGTGTGTAGAGGAATGGGAGGGAATGTTGAAGATGTGCTTTGTGCCACACATGGAGACTGCCTGCTCAAAGCGGAGCCTCCCGACATGCGTGTTTGGTGTCGGTTCGGTATTGTATCAGGAAAGTCTGTTGGTATTCAAGGAGACTTCAAGTCCAACGGGGACGTAAATGAACCAGGTGGTGCTGAAATTAGTTGATGTGATACTAGATGGGAGCCATGAAAGCTGAATAGCACACACAAGTGTGTAGAGTAGCACCTGTGGTCTGGTAGACAAGGACAGGTCACTAAATTCCAGAACGTACTTTTTTCACAGCTGTTCAAATCTTACATGGTCTGTCCTGTCAGTTTTAAATTCCTCCTTGACATTTTGCTCAAGCTGACAAAGACCTCTCTCTCTCTCTCTCACACACACACACATACACACACACACTTAAATCACAAGCAGTTATTGAGAGGCTACTTTCCCTGTGTGACTATGTTTTTCTCTCCCAATCAGTTCCCTAGGTCATGGTCTCTAGTTGCAGCCTTATCCAGTGTGAGCTTCAGGAGATGGCATAGTATTTCCCTTTGCAAGTTTTACTGTTTAGTCTGGTCAGAATATAAACGTTTCCATGGATTTATATGTCAACGTACCCTTTAGAACATAATAGTGCTGATTGTGCCAGAAACCTTGATGGAGTCTCTCACCGCTCTTGGGTGGGAATATGAGTTTGTGCGCTATATCTTAGTTGGAGGATAACGTCTATGCCAGGAGTCATAAAGGATTTTGCTGGTGGAATGCCTTAAAATACTTTAGGAACTTTCACCTAGTGCTCATCTTTTATTGCCCTGGTATGTCAGGCTTAGTTACAATGGCAGCTGAATAAAAGGACAGAGTCTGTGTGGCAAGCACAGAAGTGACATTGAAACAGAAGTGAAAAGAGTCGGTTACGTGCTCCTCGCTTTGACAAACGACAGTAGAGAGCAATTTGAGGTGTTGCCTTTGACAGTAACGATAACCTTTTTAACAAAGAAAGCAAGTCCATTTTTTATTTTGATAAATTTTTTTTTTACCAGGCGTGGATGTGCCGCCTATTCCAAATGGCAGGCAGAGAGGCAGAAAGGCAGAAGGGCAGGTTGACTGTTGCAGCCACAGCCTTCATATTGGCCTCCCTCTGTGCCCCTCAACTCCTCCGCTGCGACCTTGAGAGTGAGAGATAGCCGGACAGGTGTGGTGAGATGTATCGGTGCCTCGTTTCCAGTTCCTGCTGTGTCCACATGTTCGCGTCCAGAGTCTCACCACCAGCACGAGGCTCCCTGTGGCTTGGCCTACTTTGGGACCAGGGTGTAGGGGGAAGGCAGCTGCCATACCCTTTGACCTGGTGTTGGCGTTGGTTGGCGGGAGGGGGCTGACGTTGTTGGGTAGGGTTGGGTTGGGAGGGGCAATGCTGGGGGCCATTGTCCATTGTGACTGCAAAGACCAGGTGTTCTCGAGAGCCTGCGTCCCCAGAGAGACTGCGGGGCAGGGTTTGCAGAGCTGCCGTGGCTTAGCGTTTGTGTGATCCAGCTCCATGCTGTCACATGGCACAGCAGGCAGCTGTTGGCTCCGGACTGACAAGCACAGGTGTGCGAGAGGCGCTCTGGCCCTCATTCGTAGTAGCTCTGTTGCACGCAGTGTGTGTTCTTGCCACCCTCGAAATGTACTCTAACAGATGGCGTTGTGTGGCCGGACTGCAAATTACTTTTGTGCATGATTGATTTACTCTCATTCAGAAGTGTTTTCTGTTAAACTGGCATAAGTATGCTGCAATGGAAAGAAATCAGCTAAATTCCAATGTCCCTCTAAGCCTTAAGCCCTATACCCTCAAAGCATGAGCCTGACTTGAATCGACCTGACAGTCCTGACAGACGTCTGTGAGGGTTCAGGGATTAGGGGTTAGTGGAGACATTGGGTATCAGCCAACAGAAGAACACATTTTTAGCTGTAAAATATAATGTTTTTCATACTGCTCTGATTATGGATACCATCTGTAGATACTGTAGGCGCTTTTTATTTTGTCTATAAAGATGCACATCAGAGACAAACTTGTCATCTATTGCTAACAAGACCTGGAGAGTTACAATATTCTTTGTTTTTCCTCTATCCATAGCGGCCAGGCATGGCCTCAGGGGCCCGGATGCCACACCAGGGGGCTCCAATGGGGCCTCCAGGACCCCCGTATGGAAGCACGACCTCCGTACGGCCTGGACTTCCCAATCCTGTACTGGACCCAAGCCGGAAGCGCCCGGCTCCCACCCAGCAAGTCCAGCAGGTCCAGCAGCAGCAGCAGCAGCAGGCAACCATCCAGTCCCGGCCAAGAAAGTGAGTGAAACCAGCATCTGCTCCACCACTAGCCATCTCTCCCTCTCTTCCCCTTGCCCTTGTCTTGCTTTCCATGGCTGCAAAGCTTTCCCTCTTCTCCAGCTGCTTCTCTGTCTCATGTTTTATACATGCGTGTGTCGGTTCAGAGGCAAACTCTCAGAGCCTCTGCTGCTGAGAGAAACATGTCTGTACTCCAAACACCTGCTTGACCTAGAACACAGCAGCAAAGGTTTGACTAATAGGCTCTGGTGATCACTCTCCATCTGGATCTGTGCCGTGTGCTGCCGTCTGCTGTGTGTCTATGAGAAGTGACCCCTAGTGGTTGTTGACCATATCCTCACCTCCTGGGCATCCGAATCAGATGCCACTAGCCATCCTAGTGAGTCTGGTCCCAATAACAGCACAGCACCATTCTAATGCAGTCCTAAGATATCAGCAGTTTCTTTTGACAAAAACTTGTGTACAATGGAGGGTATTCGTTTCTGAAAAATGTGTTAGACGGGCATCACTGCCTGTCTTGCCATCTGTGTGTGTCAGCTTTGTTCTTCAGTAATGATTATGTATGTGTGTATGTGTGTGTGCTTGTGAATGTGTGAGACTTGCTACAAAGACCTGGATATGCTTGACTTACTGCATGAACCACAGAAAAACACAACCCTTTTTTTCTCTGAATGATGTATGTATAGCATTGCTGTGATGAAGAGCTGACAACACTTGTCAGTGACTCTTCTACCCCCTTTAAACCATTGTTTAATTAGACCCCCCTCCCCCCCATTGACCTATAGGAAACCTGTCGGATTCCCAGGAGCCAATGAGATGGCCTCAAGACAGATCGACATGCGAGAAGTCCAATCAGAATCCCCAGTTGGATCCAAGTAGGCGGTCTCTCCTGCTGCATGTTTAGTTTTAATGCGTGCGTGTCTGCCTGTTGGATCTGCCTCCATATGCAGCCTGGCATACTAGTGGTCTCTGTGATCATTCTGCATGCGTGCACCAACAACTTGACAGGAGAGGACTCAGTGCCACCGTGTCATGGCCCATGGTGCTGCCAAGCTCCGCTCTCAATAATGAATAGCAGCTGCTGCTGCTGCGTTTGAGCGCTGGCAAAGATGAGTCGTCTGCCATGGTGTACTTTTGTGTGCTGAAATATGCGTTAGCAGATTGCGAGACGCGTGTGCAAAGTTTGCATGAACTCCCGTGTCTGTCTCCATTTTTGTCTCTTTCTCTATTTGTCCATTTTTCTTCTCTCTCTCTGTTGTTTTCCATATGTTCTTGGCTCGTTCATTTTGTTGATTCCCCTCCCTGTGTATCTCCTCTCTTTGGACATCTCTCAAGGTTCTCTGCACCCTCTGAAAGAATGTAGACTTTTTTCATGCCTTGCCCCAGGCACTTCTCTCTATCACTCTCCCTGGTTGGTCTTTCCTCCTCATCCTCCCTTCTCGTTGCAAGCGTGTACCCCCACCCACCCACTTCCTGTCTGTTCTGTCTGGAGTCCCGGAGGAACCGTGCGGTTCGAGATGGAAAATGTTGACCATGAGAAAGTTTATCCACAACTGAAGGGTGGTGTTGGTTGGGAGGGTGATGATGGGGAGGTGGGGGGGGGGGCTTTCAGATCGCAGTGGACAGAGATTGTTGTGTTGGGAATTCGGAGTCCGTAAGGCCTTGGTATTAAATGGCTGGTTAAAGTGTCTCACTGCGGTGAGGGATACAGTTATTGAAGAAGAATAGGTTTGAATTAAAACTGCTTTATATTTACAATCTTGTGCACTGTAAACTGAGGTCTGACACACTGTCAGTTAATCAGTCAATGTGTTTAGTACGAAAAGCCACCCACGCTTTTAAGGTTTCTGAAACTAGGGGACAGAATAAATTACCTTCACCTCAGCTCCTCCTTGAGATATAACAAATGTGATTTACTCATAATGAATGTGTGCATTTGTGCTTTTTTTCTACCTCTACCTTCACTGTACTCTCCCTGAAGCACACACACACACCTGGATTGGCTGAATGGGTCCCAGTAACTCAACAGATGGCCTGTGGACTCTGTTAGTAGTCACCATAGTAACATAGCTTTTTTCTCTCTTTTTCTATGTTTCTTCCCCTCTCCTCATTCGTAGTGCCAAGAGAAGGAAAATGGCAGACAAGATTCTCCCTCAGAGGGTGAGCAGCTTCACTAGTCATTGTTTATTTATAATGTGTGTGTGTGTGCATGCGTCCGTGTGTGTGTGTGTGTGTGTGTGTGCATGTGCGCACAGTCACATCTGTGTCTATCTGCACACATACTCTCGGCTGTGGTAAGAAGCAAACATACGAAGGGAAAGGTTGAGGCAACAGGACGGTAGAAGGGTAAAAGAAGGAGGGGGGGCTATTGCTACCTGGGGACTTCATGCACACCAGCAACACTGTTGCTGAGCCACCCGATGATTTTGGGGGTTATTTCAGGGGTTCTTGAGGAGAGTTGTTAAAGGATGGCACACTGTTGTATTTCACAATCTAGAGGAATGTATGTAGTATTAGTCAAGAGAGAGTGAGGATCAGACATTCATGTCATTGATGTCAGAGCTTACCAGAATAACCTTTTGCACTCCTCTGCATATAATCTGTAATTATAACATGATTATACGCTGAGTGGAATGCTGTTCAAGATTATACTGAAGAAAGCATGCTACATGTGATGTAGCATTCAGTGCGCAGTAACGATCACAAATGGATCAGGATTACTGAAAAATAAGGCCTACTGTGAAAGTGATGCAATGTGCTGAAATTAGACTGCTGTCTCACAGTCTCACGTTTTATATTATTATGTCTGTTTTATTAGTCTTTGCGTAAAATTATTGCTTTTGAAGGTTTTACATCAAGTGGATCAGGACCATGACGCTAGGTACAAAACCACAGACAAACATCAACAGAGCTACACAGAGCTCAGACATTTCTACATACTGTAAAGTGTGTGTGTGTGTGTGTGTCTCTGTGCGCTGTATGGTGCAAAGTCAGGGAACAGTGCAAGACCAGGTAGTGTCGTATGATTACCAGCAGATACCACAGAAACATTAGACAATACCACAGACAATTAGCAACAATCCAGCATGTGGACATTTGCATGTCAGTGTGTTGTCAGTCCAGATACTGCTAACTGGGAATTGAAATGAATCTGAATCCGATGGATCAGGGAAAGAAACTGTTGCTTAGATGGTGTAGGTACTGTACTGTATATGAGAACAAAGCAAACTGGGGTGTATTTTGTGTATGGAAAGACCCTTTGTCTCATCATCAGATCCGTGAGCTTGTTCCAGAATCCCAGGCCTACATGGACCTGCTGGCTTTTGAACGCAAACTGGATCAGACAATCATGAGGAAGAGAGTGGATATCCAAGAGGCTCTCAAAAGACCAATGAAGGTATACATGCCTTTGGCATACCAGGGCAACAATACTTGAACTAAAACTAAGTTTGGTCCTTTATTCAAAGGGCTGTTTACACCAAGAACGATAGCTATACTATACTAAGGACGAATAAATATCCCTCTAATAATATGAATGACAACGTCTATTCCGCAACTATAGCGACAATGACGTGCAGTGATGCTGTTAGGATCACTTTAAGAGGAATTTGGACAATTTTTTGGAATGATAAAAGTTTGACAACCAGTCATAAACCATGGCATTTTAGAAATTAGGTCATGAGGACAGACTTATGTTATCGTTTATCTTTATAGTCATCATTTTAGGTGTGAATGGCCCTTAAGGAGGTTACCAGTTACCTAAACTTTTGTCCTGTATATGCCTGTGGGTTTTAGACAGACATAATGTAAAATCCATTTCTTAGAAAAATGAAAGGATAGTGAGACATGAATGGATCGTTCTGGTTGCTGATCATGTTTGTCTTTACTCTCAAAGCAAAAGCGCAAGTTGAGGCTGTATATCTCAAACACCTTCAACCCTGCCAAACCCGAGGCTGATGACTCAAATGGGAGCATTGCATCTTGGGAACTACGGGTTGAGGGAAAGCTACTGGACGATGTATGTTGGCCATCATGCTGCTTCTTCAAATTGTCTTATTCTCAAGTTGTTAAGATCTCCCTCTTTATTTTCACACACCCATTTCGTTCCACATCTTTACCTGTGATGTACTTTCATTGTACATAGTTATATAACCTTCTGTAGTTATGCATGAAGAAGTACCGTGCAGGTTGTAGTCCATGCACTGCTAGTATTTCAGCAATACTGAAGGTATTTACTGAATATATCTTGCTGGGATGTGTTCTGTTTTGTGTCACCAGCATGAATAGGTGTGTGTGGGAGGGTGCTCACTTGAGTGTGCCTCGGGGATGGGCACATTCTAATTTTCTCATCATGCCTTTCACTCCTGTTTCAGCCTGGGAAACAGAAGCGGAAGTTCTCCTCCTTCTTTAAGAGCCTGGTCATTGAGCTGGACAAGGACCTCTATGGGCCAGATAATCATTTAGTTGAGGTCAGTTGCACTTGTGATTGTTTATTCACGACCTCTCTCATGCAGTCATGCAGTGTGTAGTCAGAGAGAGCAAATAGGAGCTGTGAAAAACATGTTGACCATGACACTGAATCCTGATATGAGCGAGCATCAGGAACAAAATAAGGTTGTTTTTGTTTTGAATTAAAGTGTCTTATAAGTGGATTTAAGCAGGTTGCATATCTAATATTTTCATTGCGAACAGAGTGCATTCAATACCCCCCTCAACCCTAAGCCCTGAAGAATCAAAGACCTGGCCTGAGGGGGGCATTGTCAGCTCTTCAGGACTGTTTTGAATGCACAGACTGGGACAAGTTCAAGCTGGCAGCAACCTACAACAGCAGCATTGAAATGCATTGCCGATGTAACTAAGACCATCACGTCGGTGAATATTCCCATTCATCCAGGTCATGTTAGTCAAGGTGCAGTTCACAGTTACACCCACAGTCCAGAGATAAATTTCCTGGTCTTTCCATCTCCAGACCAGAACTGAAGAAGCCTTTTGGATAAAAGGTGAAACGTCTTCAAACTCCAAAAACAAGTCCAACTGAATACCTTGACGAAGACCATCACCATACGTCCCAACCAGAAACCACTGATGACTGCAGAGGTGAGAGCTCTACTGAAAGCCAGGAACACTGCGTTTAAGTCTGGGGAAGAGGCAGCTCTGAGAAAGGCAAGTGCCAAGCTGTCCAGGGCCATCATAACGGCAAAGCGCACGCACACTCAGAGAATTGACAACCACTTCACAAACACCAAAGACACAAGCTGCCTATGGCAGGGTGTGCAAATGATTTCCAACTACAGGCCAGCTCCACTTTCCTAAGATGGTGATAGCTCCCTCTGTGAAGCACTAAATCAGTTCTGCTCAAGATTCAAGAAACAGAATGGCACAGTGGCAAGGAAAACCACCCCTCCCCCCAACGACTAGGTGCCATATCTGTCCACCTCTGAAGTGAGGAAAACTGCTCAGAGTTGGATCAGCTTGGTCTGAACGTCACCCCCTGCAACTGGATCCTGGACTTCCTGATAGGGAGACTGCAGGCAGTCGGAACTGGAAACAGGACCTCCAACACCACCTTGCTTAACAGGAGCCCCTAATGGCTGTGTGCTCAGCCCCCAGCTGCTCACACTTCTAACCTGTGACGGTGCAGCTGCACACAGCTCAAACTACATCATCAAATTCGCTGATGACACAACTGTGGTGGGTTTGATAAGCAGAGACAATGAGGACCTGTACAGAGAGGAGGTGACACAGCTCAGCAACTGGTGCGCTCAGAACCAGGGCTTTGAACCAGAATTTTTTTCCAATTGATCCGTTCCGAACAGAAACAGTAGTTTAACGTTTCCGGTTTTGGGTTCAACCATAAATTTGACGTTAGAACAAAAAAATATTGTTCCTAAATCGGTTAATAAAGTTCCATAACAGCTGTGGGAGAAAGAATTAGATATGCCTTCAAATAGGCTATTAGCCATCACCATATTGTATTTTAGTCTCTATCCTACAGCAAACATTAAAAACCACTAGGCCTAAGCTGCATCACTATTCCCTTAAAAGCGGTTATGTGAAC
>JAVQKI010169106.1:7500-14862 GCA_036025975.1 Nematalosa erebi
TGCTCAGGGAGATCCTATCGTCTCCTCGCCGCCGCAGACGGGATTTTTTGGGTGACTTCAAAGCGCGCTGGGCTAAGTGTTTAGAAGAATGCAAAGGAAAGAGGAAAATAATGTTTCTGATTTCTGTAAACTTTGGCCCATCTGCTTCTGCTTAGAGCCCATTGCCGAGAGAAAGAGAGAGAGAGAGAGAGAGGGAGAGAGAGAGAGGTGGGGGAACTAACGTAAAGGCCGTTTTTCCCACAGTTTTAAAAAGCACCTCACATGCTGTGATTTAAATCAAAGACACGGAGAGGAGAGGCTGCCTGCACAAACATTTCTCTGCCCTCGTTACGCTGAACACAAAAGACAGGGAGGGAGTTGGAGGATGACAACAAGCCTTTTGCTGTGATTTTCCCCTTCATGCCACTACACTAGAAAAAAAAAAAAAAACTAAATGCGGGGGATTTATCATAACACGGCCCTTTGTCACGCTAAATAAAATGAATTTAAGGGAAGAGAAGGAAGGAGGTATTATGGTCAACTGTACAACTACAATCTCAGACATAAACAATATTTCATTTCCACACAGGCACACACACACACACACACACACATACACACAAACACACACACACACAAACACTTTTACAAACAAACAGACAACACATGTACACAAAGCACAGGGGCACACACAAATCCACATACAAACATAAGAAGCACAACAACAAACACAAATGCATATTAATGGATACACACATCTGTACAGCCTTTTCTACACCAGCATCAAACACACACACACACACACACAAACACACAGTGAGAGAGAGAGAGAGAGAGAGAGCATCCATGTCTCTGAGCCTCAGGGCCAGCTTTCCTTTCCCTTAACTCAATCATGCTCAGGTTTCACTCTCACCCATCGGAGTACAACTCACTTCCTCTGAACAACGTGTGCCCACCACTACAACCCCCCCAAAACACACACAGACAAACGCACTCACATCCCCAAAACAGCAATGTCTACATGAGCCATTCAGACACAAATACGCCAACACACACAGACAGCAACTAACCAAGTCTACACACACACATACTCCCGAAACCCAATCATCTCTCTACAGCAGTGGCCTCCACCACACACAGAGTGTATGCCCAAATAGGCACAGGCACAGGCACAGGCACACACACACACACAAAACATGCTGGTGTCTCGTCCTCTGTCCCACCCAAATACAGTCTCAAAGGAAGCCTGTCCTCACTGAGGCATCTATTCAGATCCACACAAACACGGACAAATCAATCACTCGTGTCTACTGCTGTGCATCCAACTTTAGTCCTCCGCAAGCTCATCAGAAACACACAAAGGCAATTGAATCCCTGAAAACAACTAGGTATGTTGCTAGACATTTAAAAAAAAAAACAACTGAAAATCACAGACCCAGAGTTTGGATGGAAACTGGAAGAAATTGAGAAAAAAACACAGAAGACTGAGACAGCATTGCTTTTGTGCTTCTGATGTCTTTTATAATAGTTTTACTGAACACAGAAGAAACATGACAACAGACCATCTGACAAATGACTTCTGTGTCCTTGTTTTAGGTATCGAATTAGAAATTGACTTCAAACACAATCCCTCAGTGCAAATGGGCCACTGAACCTGAGAGTATTGTATTTTTTTTAAGGGAAGCAGTGAACGAACAATGAGTGGTTAAGCAGATTACAGGAGGAGCTCTGGAACCGCTATTGTATTTCACCACCATTTCCACAACAGTACATACTGCACAGCAGCTATTTAGCAAATGCTCACCTGCAATGCAACTTGCAGGTTTTTTTTTTTTTTTTCTTTTTAAGTAGTAAATTGAAACCATGCTCCTGGTAGCATGCTCTCCTCCTGGCTTATAGCTTCGAGATGCAGGGTGCATCGCTGTGTTCTCAACTCCGCACACGAACTCAGGCCAGCTAGCCTGATGATCACCAGGACATGAGACATGGCAAGTGAACCGCTTCAGCAAGTGCACCAGGCCACCTCCACGTCCGCCTCTACACTAGCTATGGGCTCCTCTGTTGTGTCTCATCACCATCCTACCCAGGGGGATGTACACTCACACACTCAGCCCCACATCAACATCTATGTCCCCCGTGTGGGAGTGTGTGTGAGACGTCTGTGAGTAAGAGTGCGCACGCATTTGTGTGTGTGAAAGAGAGAGAGAGAGAGAGAGAGAGAGAGAGAGAGAGAGAGAGAGAGAGAGAAAGAGAGAGAGAGAGCGCGTGTGTATACGGTGTGTGTGGAAAGGGTTAATGACAAACAGATGGCTTGCGTGGCTTTTGTTCCATTGACACAAACACGCTGGTGAGGTCGCTCTGCGCGGGGGCTCCGGGTTGACTCTCTCCCGGGGTGGCCCAGTGTGTGGTGGGGGTCAGGCGTGCCGACCGGCCCGCTCCAGAGCTGCGTGCCAACAAGCAGGGCATTTTAACATAAGCCAGCAGCAGACTACGTGTGTGTATGTGTGTGAGTGAGAGAGGGATAGGGAGAGAGAGAGAGAGTGTGTGTGTGTGTGTGTGTGAGTGAGACTGAGAGAGAGAGAGAGAGAAAGAGAGAGTGCGTGTGTGTGTGTGTGTGTGTGTGGTAAGTGCTTGCTGCACTGAGCAAGCAACTCTACACATGTTTTACCGTAAAGGTCTCTGTATCAAGCAGTCATAGCATCACACGCAGGCTCAGAAATCAAAGCACTCCACTCCAACACACAAACACATGCGCTGTAGAACAAAAGATGCAGGTAATCACATTTATACAGCATAATCTTTTCAAAATGTGTACCCACTGCCAGAAAACCAGGCACACACACACACACACACACACACCAGTCCACTCTCACCTTAAAGAACACTGACAAACTTACTGTAAACTGCAGATGTTTGCTCCCCAGATGGAATGGCATGATTAGCTCCAGTGAGTCAATGCAACTCCGCAAGACTCGGAATGTGTCAAAATAAATAAGTCATAAAGTTGTGACGACTTACTTTGAAGTACATCACAAACTGGGGTGTGGGGGGGATGCCAGAATTTTTTCTGCACCACTGCTGTGTCATGCCACAGCATCAGCCTGGAAATTACAGCCCACTCCACTAGCTTCCTTCATCACTGCGTCTCCTCATATGCGGCCATGTTGTAGGTCTGCCCGTCACACAAAATGACAATTATAGTATGCAAACCAGGTGCTAGGTCAGGGCGGTTGGTACACTGGTATAAATACGGTTGGGCCGCAGGGTTGACATAGAGGTTTTTGGGTTTGAATCCCACGTTGGCCCGCCTTCAGATTCTACCTCTCTTGTGGTCGGACGTTCCGAGGGCTCGCGTGCTTGGCTGTGATGAGTAAATGAGGGAAGTCTCAGTCATCGCCTCTGACAAGCTTTAAGTCGACAGGGCTGCTATGGGGATGCTGGGAAGGCTCTGAGAGTCACTGACAGCTGTGGGAAATTCATTTTTAAAGTACAGCCCCGGACATATCTCGTTTTCTCACCGTCTTGTAAGTGCTAAAAGTTAAAGCCGCTCTTTTGCGCTTGATAATGGTTAACAAGATGTTCTGTGTTTAGCAGTCATGTGCTCAGTTTGGAATATACGCATATATGGAAGTGTGTCCGATTTCTCTCAAAGAGCGCAACTGGCTAAGTGCATCAAGTAAAAATTCATTCAAATAGGTACTGTAAGTGCATAGCTTGCGCTTAGGGCGATTTAGGTAAGTGGTAAGGCCCCCCACTCTCTCTCCTTAGCGCGCACGCACACACACATACACACACACATACACACAAACACACACACACACACACCTCATTGGGGGTTAAAGGTGAGGCCTGTGGATGATGGGGTTTGCACGCTGACGAGGCTGGTACAGTTTATAGAGCAGGGTGCTGGAGAAAGTCATTTCCTCACTCTCTACCAGAGGTTCCTGCAGCAGGAAAAACTGCAGACCAGCGAAAATAAACCAGAGGGAAAAGAAACAAAAACAAATTAAGGTGAGCGACACTGAGGAGAGAGGGACATAGCATGACGAAAGAGTGTGTGTGAGGGTATGTGAGGGTCTGTGAGTGTTAGTGTGTGTGTGGGGTGGGGGCAGCAAGGTATGATCAAGTGAGAGGGCTTTTTATCACTGAGCTGCACCTTCCAAAATGTCACAAAGCTTGTTTAGCATCAGCATAATAATGCAGTGACTCACACAACAAGACCAAAAATAAATGAACAGAAAAACTAGCTATATTTTTATCAGACACCCACATATCACATTGCTGTATGCCTTGACTGTGACAGGGAGCTAAAGTCTACCTTTGCTAGATAAGGTTACTCTGGTCAAACAGAATTGTACACTCTAATTTAATCTGGTACAATTCTAGTTTGGATTACCGACCTACCTTATACAACCCACTTCATTTCCATCCTCAAATTCATCTATATTAGAACTGAAAGCATCAAAACAAATCCAAATGTGTTTGATGAGAAACACAGAACGTTCAAATCCTTTAAACTCCCCAGTAACTGAGCAACAACAATAAAACAAAGAATTCCGAAATCTGACATGTTGCAAATCATTACAGCCGCCGATCAAAGGCCGACACTGTTTAGAGAGAATGTGAAAATATTTGATTAGACTAGTTTACATTCTAAAAGTCTTTAACAATGGACAGTGTGTATACTCATATGTCAGTACACACTGGGACCCACACTGCCGCTGACAATGACAACTGAATACGTACTGTAATTAAAACTGTGTGCAGGGAACATGTAGAAGATGTCAAAATATATGCACAAGAAAAGATTTATAAATAAAAGGCAAACAATATCCAGAAAACAATTTCCACTAGTTTATTGTTATTTACTTTATTGTGCTTTGTCTCTTTCTTTCTCTAGCACACATTAGTGTGTGCGTGTGTGTGTGTGTGTATGTGTGTGTGTGTGTGTCTGTGTCTCCTCTATTAGGATAGGAGCTGACCTGTCACATGACAAGTGTGGACTTTAGGGGTTAAGGCTGGCTAATCTTCCTCGGGGCTAGTCGCTGAGTAAACATTAATTTCACGGGCTGTTGAGGTCAGGTTGAGACTGTCTCAAGCGCATCACAGAAAACTTAAAAAAAAAAAAAAAAGAAAAGAAGTGACAACGTCTATCGTTTCCACACATGCCTCATCATCCTGCCTGTCAATACACTCCCCTTTGCTGTTCCATCGCTCCACTCCTCCTCCGTCTCAGTCTCTCGTTCATTCCATCCCTCTCCACCTCCACCTTTTCTTCTCCTTTCCTTTCCTTTCCTGCCTGCTTGATGTGATGATGAATGAGCTCCAGCTCCATTCAATTAGGGTCCGAGTGCGAAGAGGCAGCAACAATGGAGGCTGGCCCGGGTGAAGGGCTCCGCTGGCCCCCTCCCGCATTCTTAGCGACAATTTAGCCTAATTAGCATCAACTCCCGCCCATCCATCATAGTGCTTAGGAAACATAAACAAACTGTCAGCCCTAGCGTAACAAACAGATCGCCCCGCTACTTAACGCAAATTATTCTTACATGAAACGCCGCTTCTCAGGCAATACTCAACGAACCTCTCCCTCCCTCTCCACCACACACCACACACACACACACACACACCATCAAGAGCCTACACACCCCAGTCACCCCTCCTCACATACATACACATACACACACACACTCTTA
Source organism: Nematalosa erebi (assembly GCA_036025975.1). NCBI lineage: Eukaryota > Metazoa > Chordata > Actinopteri > Clupeiformes > Clupeidae > Nematalosa > Nematalosa erebi. The sequence goes on from JAVQKI010169106.1 coordinate 13,173, forward strand.
CTCACTCACACACACAAGGGTCCTCTCCGCGGAACGTAAGGGCTACTCAAATTGAAGACATATGTTCAAGTCAAGTTCAACTCCCCAGACTGTGGACGCTGATGGGGTGACACTTTCCCTGCTCCACCCGTCCTGAAAAGGGGGAAGTGTGTGTGTGTGTGTGTGTGTGTGTGTGTGTGTGTGTGGGTATATATTTGTATGTGTGTGTGTGTGTGTGTGAGTGTGTGTATGTATGTATGTGTGTGCGAAACAGAGACGGAGAGAGACAGAGAGAGAGAGAAAGAGAAAGAGAGAGAGAGAGACTGAGAGAAAGCTAGGTGAAAAGAAGACACTCCAAGAAGCATTTACATTAAACACACAATCGAGGGAGATTGTGCATGGAAGTGTTTCACTGCAAAAAACCTGCAAACAAACAAGCTTGTTTTGGAGCCCTGCACTGGAGCTCTGCAGACACTGGTTCTGAGACGGCGTTCCAATGCACTATGGCGCATTAACAAGCTCCGTCTCACATCATTTGCGCGCACAAATGCAAAAGGGAAAACAATCAGCGTTTCGGGGCACACACAGACACGTTTTGATCAAGAGCAGACAGGCGGGCGAGCAACAGCATCTTTAAAACTGTATCGGGGCATTCCTGGGCATAATGGCAAACGCAAACATTGAAACAGGCTTGTTGCTTAAGCACCCCATCAGCGGGCCACTTAGCGGTTGCATGACATTTCCAATTGACACATTCCTCTCAGTCCTATCATGGCTCACACAATCAGCAACAGACTGTGCGCGGCACACGCGGAGATAACGAGCGACTCTAATGAATTTGACCGAGGGGGTGATCGGAGCGGCGCAGAGAGTGCAACACAGTGGTCAGCAATCCATTCACAGGCACGACATAAGGCTAGGCTTGGTTTCGTGTAAGGGCCGCTAGGGTCTGTGAGCTGTTATTAAAAAAAAAGGAGGAGGACCCCCCCCCCCCGTCCCAACACACACAAACACACACACACACACCCCCTCACTCACAGACACCCAAAGAACGTCACTCCCTCTTGTTCTCTCACATACGCCACAAGCACATTCACTATCCTCACACATACGTACAGTGCACAGCGACACATTTCCTTTCACTCATTCTCACACATGCATACACACACACACACACACACACACACACACACATACACACACAAAGACACATGCAGACACACTTGCCTCGAACACTCAGCTGGCCCATGGTTAATTTGTCAATTTTCCGTTTCCACTTTGATGTAGTGCGCTGTGTGAAACGCAGGCTAATTAACGAGGAAGCTTGGCAGGAGAGGCTTGTTGTTCTTAGAGGAGTGATGGCAAACCTCACTCATCCCGGCCAAGAGGAGCTGGCCAAGCTCACTGTGACAAATAATACATTGGCCTGTGGCCCCGCGACCAAACACACACACACACACACACACACTCCAACAGAGTATGCAGAACACAGACACACATATTCACACGCACGTGTATGTGCAACTGTGAGACACACTTGCACAAGATATACTGCCTAAACCTAAAAATACAATGGAACCAAACAGGGTGCCATTCATTTTTCTTGCTTTCTTAAAGTGACTTCACCCTACATTACCACTACCACAGATGAGGGCTGCCGCCACATGCTAAAGAGAGAGAGAGAGAGAGAGAGAGAGAGAGAGAGAGAGAG
>JAVQKI010169169.1:0-10135 GCA_036025975.1 Nematalosa erebi
AATATTTTTTTTTTTCGACATCATTTTTAAAAAGCTGAGATGAGACATAATTCGACAATATCAATGCACTGAAAACACAAATGAAAGAGTAAATTGATTGAGGTAAGGCAGTAGCATAAAAGTGTGAATGGAAAATGTCACATCCAGCGGTTGTAGGGGCCCGTGACCTGCGTCAGGGCATAGGGGGACACTGTGACGACCCTGTCCTGTGGGAGTGTTTGAGCCCAGCGCGTAGGGACCTTGGCCAGCTCTTCCTCTTCCGGGCCGGGCTCCTCCGAGTCTTCCTGGGGGCACTCTCCCACCGGCTTGCCTCTCTTGCCTTTGGCCTTGGCACTGGGGCTTGTCAAGGCTTCCACGCCCCCGGCTAGCGCCAGGCGCTCGGCCTCCTCCTCTTTCTCCCGCGCTTTCTCCGCCATCTTGGCTTCCCAGGCCGCCAGGCCGTGCCCGGGCTCGTTTAGGTTCTTGTGCTGGTAGAAGACGAGGGAGATGCGCGTGGGGTGGCTGCGGTTGGGCCGCAGGATGGGCGTGGTGGCGTGCATCTCGCGCCGAGCGCACTCGATGAGGATGGAGCCGTGGGAGGGCGCCACCGCCACGCCCCCAATGTCCGCATCCAGGAAGTTGTGCTCGCTGTCCGACCACACCTCGGTCTTCACAGATTCGGGGGTTTGAGGAGTCAGAGGAGGATGGGGAAGTGGGCTGCCCCGGTCCTCGGGCGTGCCACCTCGTGCCAGGGCACCATGGTGGTTGTGGTGGTACCCGTTGAGTCTGCTCTGCAGCCCTTCAGCCGGGTGGGGGTAGAGCGAGCGCAGGGGCGGTGGGGTGCTCTCCCCAGGGGTGGGCACCCGTGGGAAAGAAGAGCAGTGCACCTCGTCCGGCTCCGACTTGAACGCGTGAGGGTGAGGGTAGTCCCGGAAACCCTTGGTGGTCAGCGGGGAGACAGCCGGCCGTGGCTCCAGCAGCCGCTGGTCAGAGGGCTGCGGACACCCGCTGGGCCTGCAGTCGCTGCTGAGGCTCCCTGGAGCTCCAGCAAAGCCGTAATTTAGAGAAGGTCGACCGGACCCGTGGGGGGAAAGTGCTTCCATAGCCTGGCCGGGGGCTCCAGGATGGGTGGGGTACTCACGGTTGTGGTTCAGAAGGTGTGAGGGATCGCAGTCCAGTGGATAGTTCCCCACACCTGCTGTCCGCAAGGGGATGGAATATGACTGAGGCTCTGCTTTGACCAAAGGAGACGACTCTACAGAGCTGCTCCTGTAACCTGTGAGAACAAATTCCAATTAGACAGCTGTGTGTGAGAAAGTGTTACACAATCTAATGAAGACGCACAAAACCAACTGCCCCATTACCTCTTGAAAAAGCACCAAAAGAAACAATTTTCTCAAAATTAGAGAATTTTAAAGACTTTTTTTTTTTAATCATATTTTTAAATGGTTATACAGTAAATGTGTTATACAGCATCTCGACAGAAACCTGCTTCAAAGCCACAGGCTATCATTAGGTTTTATGGGGCTGTTCCAAATCATATTGAGTTCAATGAGTATGGATTACGCAGGTACAGACTACTTCCTGATCTAGCCATAATTGCTTTACCTTTGTCAGGGGTCCCTTTGAAGAGCTCACTCTTGATTTTGCCTGGGGTGATCTGCTTCCTGTCCTGATTGTTGTGCTGTTTTTCCGCAGAGGCTTTCTTGGCCTCCAGGCGCCTTTTGCGGGCAGACTTGACCGGTTCAGCCAGCAGCCGCACCTCCCTGGGGAAGGCCGAGAGCACCTGCAGAGCTCCTGTCTGCATTTTGGCCCACTGGCCCTCCGCGCGGCCAAACTCGTCAGTCTCGGAGATCTTGTAAAGGGGCAGCACATGCAGCTGCTCGTCCTCTGGTACATTCCTCACTGCTCGGTTATCCTCCTTAGTTAAAGTGCATACCTACGCAGAGTGGAGGGCACACACACACACACACACACACACACACACACACACACAGTAAGGCATCTGTTGTGGTTCCTCATGACTAAACATGTGCCCTCTGCTGCTTTGTTTAATACAAGGCTTACATTGCACAGCTTTAATGTTAAAATACACTAAGTAATAATCAATTCATGTTCTTTTTTACTGCTAATTTTCAAATAAATGAAAACAGATGTAAATGTATACACAGTAAGCTTTTGGACAGTCCAGTAAAGGCGCAGATGTAGAATTTAATTCACATTACTTGACCACACAGACACGCAAAATAAACTGGTCTGAGGACAGGATTCTCTGGAGGCACAGTGTCACATTCTGGCTTCACAGAGGATTGTTTTCATGGAGTGGAAGTGTGGCTTCATTAGCGGTAACTGCTCTGTGCTGCCCTGTTCTGTACAATACTGGATTTCACTGCATGCATATTTAACTGGAAACGTGTCCCCGGCAGTGACTGTGATTATCTGTTGCATAGCCAGCCTTGTGCCTTACCACAGTACTCCCATTGTTCATGTTGTGTGTGTCCCTGTGTGCGTGAGCACAGAAGTCCACACATGCTGTCACCCCAGAGAACGGCCGGCCCTGCTTCACGCCCAGGCGACAGTCTCTGCCCAGCTGCTCGTTGTCCACCTGTGACCAGGGATGGACCATTTGCATAAGCCATTCATTCATATCTCACTCACCACACACACTATCTTTCAATGCACATACCTAAGACACACAGTGGCGTTGTATTTGCAAATCAGCAATTCATAAATGTGATAGAACAAGAGCTAGTATAGTATTATTCAAATATTTTGTACACTTTTTCATGTAATCTCTTTAGCTGTATACAACAAATTCTCAAATAAAATGCAGAATTGTTAAGTAATTGTAGTGATGAATTGTAATGATGTTAAGGATATGACAAAAAAGTCCACTCTACGTGGAATACAAATTTGTGGTACACTACACTTATCCAATTCTTATAAAAAATTCTGTGACATGAAGGCACCGCTGCAGTTATGGAAAATGTTCCATAACCGTATCCCATAGAACAAAGATCACAGTAGTACAGCAGAACCAAACTGGCTCAGCCTGAGCACTCACCTGGTTCTGAAAGGCCTCAGGCGCAAGTTTTTTGTACAGCGGGGCTAAGTCTGTGGCCAGGGTCTGAAGGTTCCCCTCCAGCTTTCCCTCCTGAAAGAGAATGAGCTCCTCTCAGTACCGCAAAGGATTATTCATGAACACATTCACATGTTCAAGGCAAACAAAGAGCAATCTCTCATCACTGGCAATCTATGACCACAGGGAGGCACCTTAACTCCCCAATACAGCATATATTTCCAATGCACCACACACACAACACACACTCACTCTCACACACACACACACCAACAGACACAAACAGAAGTACTAAGCACTAAACTCTAGCACGCATCTTTATGAATACACTAGAAGCCTTGCTCACCTCCTCTGGGTAGTCTCCAAGTAGTCGGAACTTCCTGGGGATCTTGCTGCGAGCAAATTTGCAACCGTTGAAGTACATACTCCAGGAGCAGCCAAAGGAGAAGGAGGCTCCACAGGTCTCTGGGTCCAGGCCCTGGCACGCACATGTGCGACTGAGTGAAGGGGAAATGGAGAAATAGGACAGAAATACTGGCTTAGAACACAGACAAATATATTAGGTTTCCATTTTACGTAACTCCACAAGTTTCTGTGACCAGTAACAGAGTATAATGAAAATCTGGATTATTACCATATCATTGTTCCTCTTGTGGCAACTGTTCTGACCTTAATTTTGCATACACACCATAATTGCTCCATCATACAATAGCGTACGTTCCCTTTCAACAATTATCTCCTTTTTCAAACTGACAATGGGCTTTTATTGTGGAGTAGTAAAGTGGTGGCCATGCATGGCCAAAAACACGTTTGGCAGAGTACTTTTGTGCGATTGGTCATGAAATAGAATGGGTGAGTTGTAAAGGCTTGTCTAGTCTGAATAAAAATCTGCTGCTTTGTCTGATGCTTTCTGGACATTGTTGTCATGGTACCTCACTGTGGCTTCAAAGGGAAGAGTTTATTGGTTTATCAGTTATAGATCTTGCATTGAACTTAAACTAACTACGTTTAAAGTCAAGCCATTTAGTCTCTCCATACAGGCAATTTGCAAATCTGCTGATTCTGACTGATGTTCCTGTCCTCCAAACATGACACAATGTTCAAAATCTACTATAACATTATCAAAAATGAAGCTTCACACAATATGCACTTGTTTGCAAGGCTGAGGAGTTACTCACTCTTCGTTCAGGCCACAGCGACGGCTGGTGGGGGAGCCGTACTTGCACAGCGTCTGGGTGAGCTCATGGTACAGGTGGTCAGCCACGGTGCGTGGGATGCCCTCCCAGGCCAGGATTAGGATGACCACCACAGCGTTCTGGCAGCAGTGACCTGCCCGGTGGCGCACCAGACACAATAGTTTCTCCTCCTCACTACCCCGCCGGATCACCTGCAGCCAAACAGTAGACCCACACAGCCATGAGGATCCCAATATTTCAAGTAATGATTCATAACCTTCAACATAAACATTAAGTACAAATATGTGTAAATAATCAGTGGCCTATGAAGGACCTCAATAGCATGCATGGTTTAAGAAGTTTGTTGTGAATGACAATATAGCTTGAATTCTATGTATATTGAGGAGAAACAGTATTACCCATTTGGCTATGGGACAGCCCTGTGAGCTGCGGCCTTCTTTGCCAGTATAGACCACCACTTCCACACGCACTGCTTTCCCTTTCTCTCCATACCTGCAACCAATCCACAACATTGTCCTTAAATATCAGTTCCATGCCTGCTATGGGATGTGTGATAGGATTTGTTCTGTGTATAGTTCCTGTTAAATAAAATAAACTAAACTTGGCCTCCATCACAAATGAAACAATTTCAAAGCAGAAAATGACTGTTAGTAATAGTAAGTCACCAACTTCATGCAGGGAGCACTATGTAAACAGATTTTTATGTAAATAGATTTGTAACCTACATTGTTTGTATCAAATATAAAAAGTTTATTTTTCTGGCCAGTCTTGAGAGGACAGGGCCATTAGAGACAGGAAATGAGGGAGACCGAGAGATGGAGAGTGGACTCAAAAAATGACCTCAGGCTGAGTGGTGAAGAACACCATAATACCAAGATAAGAGAGAGTCAACAAATTGTTTGTGCTTGTTAAAAACACATGGATATAATCCAATTAACTTTATGTTCCTGTATGTGTAGAGCAATTATAATGATTATCGTGTGGACTAAAGAAACCTACTGTCTGATTCCAGTTAAGTTAACAAAACCCCTTGGATGATATTGTGTGTATTCAGCATACACAGATCTCCTGCTCTTAGGGGCATGGTCATGCCCCTTTTTTTAAATTATGTTTTTACCCACTGCACAGCAACTTTTCTGTCAGTGTAATCACGCTAATAACATGCAATATTTCATGGGCCTCCAAATTAGGCTCCAGTGTGTGAGGGCAGATTGGGAGGGCTAAGGTGCAGCTGGAGCTGACTTCTCTCATTTTTTGTCTAAATATAAATTGAAGCAAGAATATAAGAAAAATTTAAGAGTGTGTTGCTGCATGAGGCCCAAGGTCCCTTAAATCTATAAAACGTGGCAAAACGCCGTCTATAAAGTCACCCCTTGGGCCCCTCTGAAAGCAGGGCAGGGGTTTCCTGTCTTAACTTGCACAGAGTGTGTATCAGGCTTAGCAATGCTTTCCTTTTACAACAGTCACTGTGAAAAAAGGTTTGTGTGAACACAGGCCCCTCATAGAGTTCTACCTGTTCTCCATCAGTTCCCTTACGGCTGCTACGCTTGGGCCAGATCCAAGGTGTGTGTAGAATGGACCTTCCTCTTTCTCTATGATTTGCTCTGCAAACAGGAACAAGATGAAAGTTACCTTAACATTAAAAGTAGCACATCATAAGGGCATGCGTTTTGGGGTACTGGAAACATACCACACAGAAAAAAAAACAGCGGTAAGATTTTAATTTAAAATGAAACAACTTGAATGAATACAGTAATTTCCTGTACAACATCACTTGGGCAGTCACAGTCACCAAAAGAGTGGTTGACTTACCCATGCAGTCACAACTGGGCATCTCGGGGGCACCTTTTTTGGAAGGTGGAGTAAGCAGATTCTTAGTTGGTGTGTCCAGGAACTTCAGAGGGGACTCCAGGAAGCTGTTGAGTGTGTCCTTAGAAGGAGTGTGTTCTCTGGGACAATCAACCCCCGGTTCCACATTTATACTTGACGTCGACAAAACAGTGACTAGGCCAGATGTTTCCACTTTGTAATATGCCTCTTGATCTCGACGAGGCTGCTGCTGGTCATTGGAATAGCTGCTCATTGCGCTGTGCAGGTCTGGCGGGCGAGTGGGAGCGGCACCAGAGGGGTTGAGTACACTGGGGTGACCCTGTGGCTTAGCACCATGATTCAGCATGTCACAGGGCCTGAATACCTGAGAAATTGACTGTCGTTCACATTCACGCGTCCCCTCCCGTGCGCCGTCGGTGTGGCCGTTCACTTGGATGGGGTGTCCATTTGGGTGAAGCATGGGGTGTTTGCAATGGGAATGATTCAGAGTGCTGGGTCCGCTTTTCCCATGGTTCAGAGTGCTGTAGGTTGGGCCTGAAGGAGTCTGGGAGTCTATGTGGTCGCCCTTGAGTGGGCTCCCCAAAGAGAGGAGCTGACGTCTCTCCCGCTGGAGCTGTGCTTCTGCAATGTACTTTTTTAAGTCTATTTGAGTCTGGGGCAGAAATGGGTTCCTTTTATGGTTTAAAGTCTTATTCACTCTCTGACCTTTGGTCTTTGGGAGAGCTTTGCCATTGGGTGTTCTTCTCGACAGGGGGACTCTATGACTGCTCAGAGATTCTCCATTTATCTCAAGTGCTTTCTTTTTGGATACTCTGGGTTTTGATGGCGTTGCTTTAGCTCTTTTCACAGGGGTCTTTTTCAGGTTTTGTACTGCTTGTAAATGACTGTTATACTTGATGGCCTGAACAGGCATTCCCTTTGGGGGATTATTTTCCGAACATGGCGAGGGATGGACAGACTGTGTCTGCTTTTGGCGAGACTCAATTATGAATGCAAGCTGAGCCAACTGCATGGCCACCTCTTCCTCATCCTTGTTTCTTGAGCCTAGGCCTGACGTTCTCTCCCACTGCTTGTACTCCTTGTAAGTGCCTTCGGACTTCTCGACTTTACAAAGTGCTTGGCTGGCTGTCCGCTTCAGGCCTTTCTCTGGGACTAAGGGTAGCTTTTCACGATCTGAACTAACTTTCAGGAGGTGCTCTAAAGACAGCGTGTCTGAAGTGCGGTAGAAGGCGTTAACCTGCCTGTTGAAAGGGCTGTGAATGACTGAGGTCTGGTGCAGTGATGAACTGATCACGGAGACCTTGTTTGAAGCAACATCTGACATTGATTTAGCTTCCAATAGAGGTATGTTTTCTCTTAAAGAGACATTTGCAGCTGGTTTGCTTTCTGACCTGGTATCCAGACTACCATTTTCCACTTTTATGGGCAGATTTTGAGGCACAGCCAACTGAGTCAAGGCCTCAATAGCGATGGCCTGTTCGAGACTTAAGTTTCTTTGCTCCAACAAAGACTGAACACTTGGTAGGGGACTCTCAGGGTCTTTAACACATTTATCTGAGTGTTTTTGCCCCTGGATTGTGTCAGTGACGCAAACAGATTTCTGATATGACTTCAATTGATGTGAACTGTCCTCTGGTTCGGTCTTCAGCGAACACACCACTGAATGCCGAGGACCAAAAAGCTTTTCCTCCAAAGCCTTTCTATCTGTAATGGAAAAACAAACTACAGCTGCCAAAGTGGACAGTGCGTCCTCATAACCATCACTGCTTTCTGAGTGTGATGCTGGTTGACCATCTGTCAACACCCACGAGTCCTCCGTCTTGATTTTCTTCAGTGGGACAGATCTTTCTGGAGGTGCCTCGGGCTTGGGTTTGGGTTTGGGGAGCACCATGTCCTCTCTCTCTGAGGAAGGGGAAGCACAAGCCACATCCCTCCCTGCATTTTGGTTCCCAGCACCATTGGGTAAATTCAGTGAAAGACCCTGACTAGTAAGTGCATCGGTATCAGAGGTCCCCTGCTCTTCCTCAAAGAGGGGTGCTGCTGCCCCCTTTTGGACTGGGGGGAGGGCACCTGGGAGGAGGGCATCCGGTGGGGAAGTGTGGGCTTGGGACGAGTCCCCCTCTTTCTCTTCAGCCGCAGACGTGTCCTCCATCTGCTCCACCTTTGTGCCATTTACTGAGCTCCCCTCCGTCTCAACCTGAGCCCAAAAAAAAAAAAAAAAAAAACATACACAGAAAAGATGACTCAACAAGTTTGGCTCCAACATCCTCCTCTAGACCATAATAAGTCCCTGAGCCTTACACGCCAGCCGGTGCCACAGCATAGTCACGATGTCTGGGAAATGCCCAAAGCTCTGTGTTTACAAATACTGAAGCGTGACCAATGGGCTGGACAAACCTCAGATTAGAACTATAACTTAATTATTAAACTTTGTTATAAGACAAGAATAGGAGCTTAATGGGGGCTATATAAAGAACAATGAGAAACTCATCTGTTTCTATAGCTTGTGTCTGCTTGTCTTTTTTGTTGGTCTTTGTTTATTTGTTAGATCTGGAATCTGTGGAGATTTCTGACAGTTTAATTCCTGAACACACAATTGCAGAGCACAAATTTCAGCTTGATGAAAACTATTTGGTTAAATACAGTACATAGTTTATAGTGATTTCATGCAGCAGGATCAAATAACACACTTCAATTGTGGCCTATTAGCTCCTTAACATATTGCTGACCATGTAAGTAGACAGACAAAACCAAATTCATGATTACAGGTAAGATTGACATGACATTGAGGCTATTATAGGATTAAAACAGCCAAACTTGTAACATGCAGACACATGGCATGGTCATGGCATCTGAAATATCTCAGTTACAGTTTCAATAACTACAAACACAGTCCAGAAATACACTTTAGAGTTGACTAGACACATGTTGTAAGAATGCTTATGGACAGGGAGGTATCAGAAACATAAACATACTGTAGCTGTTCCCTTTTCTGCCTCCATTGACACAAACCCACAAAGTTTCTAAAAGCTTATGGCAGAGGAAAGCTACATGCTCCGAGTGTTTCAGTCTGATACCATGATACAGCAAAGAGATTAAACCCTACTGAGCTTTCAATGGCAATTTGTGGCAAGTATTCCATATATAGCTCATTTACCTCACCCTCTCTCACATACATGAGAACATGAACATGCATGTGTGCACTGCGTGCGTGTATCACTTTCTCGCTCTCTCACTCTCTCTCTTTCGCTCTCTCTCAGACACACACACACACACACACACACACACACACACACACACACAGGTAAACCATGAATAATTTGAATGTCACTAATTCAGATGTGGTACGTCACAGGTTTAAGGAGTGATATCTGTTAGACCAAGGCCAGGTTTTATAGGCTAAACTGCTAGACAACTTCATCATGGCTCAATGATTCATAGAAGACAGAATCAGTATTTACCATGCAAGCTTTTGATTTCAGTACACCATAAAATGAGATTCTCTTCATGTGGTGGGTGACTAATTTGATTTGATCTGATAATATAGTCTAAATGTGCTCTCCTACACACTCTCTTCTCCCTTTCAGCTGGAGGAGACTGATGCAACAGCCTAGCCAACACAGGAGTGAGGCAATCATTTGGGAGCCTTTGCAATGGTTCCTTCTTAAATACAAAGAAAGAGGAGCAATCAACCACTACTGCTTTCAGTCAGTGGTAAAACACAAAATAAGCAGTCTGAGAGGGCTGGGGCACTTCTGCTTACTGTCTGTCATATCAGATGGACTGATTACAAAGAAATAGTTTTAACATTGGCACTAATGTAAATGTAAGAAGTTTTGGGAATTAGGCTAATTCATTCCAGAACCAAAGCCGTCAATGGCAGGCACTCCACTGTTAGGGCTGAGTTTATACTTGGAAATAAGTGGTACTATAGTGTTATATAGTATTTATAGGGAGACTTAAGCTGTAAGTTACCCTCCAATCTTCAGCTTACATACAGCTTGACCTTAAATTGAGTCATAAATACTGCAGCTTTTGGCAGAATATTTAG
>JAVQKI010169420.1:0-14106 GCA_036025975.1 Nematalosa erebi
TGTCAGAGAACTGTGCTTGGTGACATATTTTGGTGCTGTAGGCCAACTACTTGTATGTGTGAGTTTTGATCAACATCAAACACAAATACATACAACTGAACTATCACTGCCAACATAACACACCAACTCATTGGACTACTGAAACAAACAAAACAAAACACTGATGAAACTGCTTTTGGAAAGCTAACCTGGTAATCCATTCCAGCCTGTAAAGTATCACTGTGTATCCCGGCAAACAAACAACAAACAGCGCTATGTACATTTACAAGTCACAAGTCCAGTCTTCTGCACTGAACACTTGCGAGCATGAGGTGAGAGGCCTTTAAGATATGCCTGTATTATCCCTGCAGATTGATTGACCCATAAACCTTTATAGAGTCTATGGAATTGGCTGGTGAATGAGAGCTTAGGGTTTAGGAAATCTTTGGGATGCATTCAGATAAATATTAGGCACATCATGAAGAGTTCTCCTATTAAAAACTTTTGCCACAACCACTTCACTTCAAATAAAAAAAGACACTGCTTGCCTCACTGGTTATGATGAACAAAGCCAATTATAAACTCTTGAACTAGTATTACAAATGGGAAAAGCAATCAATGTTAACCATTGCTGGGACTCTCTTCAAAAGGTCTGTCCTTTTACACAAACATATGCAATCTGATACTACTGGTTGAATTAAAAGGGGCATTTTTTGGGTGGTTGCAAAGCAAAAACCACTTAAAACAGCATATCTGGACCAAAAAGCACAAGTAGGTCGTTTAAAAAACATTTCTTTTTCTCTTTTTTTGCCACTGCGTTTATGTTCACAGTTCCAGTTAAGCTGAAATGACAAGCATTCACATTTCAGATCTGTTTTCCCTTAAAACTGGCTTTGCCCACCCTGTTGACCAAACCAAAGTCTTTAATGCAAAAAGAGTAAACTCCTTGGGCTGTTCATTACCCCCCCACTGACTTCAGTTCAAATCGACTTCAGACCAAATCCCTTAGGGACAACAGTTCAATGCCGACCTGCGATACAGTATCGATGTGTTTAATCTGCAGCTCCATGTTGTAGTCTTATCCACACAGAGTCCTTGAGAGATGTTTGATCAGGTCATCAGTGCAGAGGCTCTGGATTCTTCCAGTCTTTTCTGAGCACTTGTGTCATCTGAGGTCTTCCAACGAGAGAACCATAAAAGGTGTAGACAAGGTAATAGAGAGAGAGGCTAGGAGTCTTTGAGCATGCTGATGCGGGCAAAGATTTTCAGTGCGGGCCCCAACTTTATGTTCATGGTGCTCATGAGGTGGTCCTCCTTCAGCAGCAGCAAGGCCTGGCCGTCGATCTCCTGCGAGCGGAACTCGTCTGCTATCTCCTGGCAACCTGCGCAAAGAAAGTTGAAAAAGAGGGAACCATTTAAGAATGCAGTTATTACAATATGTTTCATTTGATAGTCATTGTACAAAGGAGTCAAAGCCACAGGAAGGTTGCGATAGTAGAGATCATCAATAGTTGTCAAAACCACTATCAGTAAAATTCCATGATTCTCAATATCCAGATCAATACCATAATCAAATAATCTGATGTAATTGAATATAGACAATATCTCTCAAATAGGCTATAGCTCATTAACTAACAAATCATCCAGCCAAACTGCATGATCCAAGTCCAGAAAAAGTACATGGCCGGTAGCACAAAAAAAGGGTAATTTTTGTATAGGATGGTATTAGCCACTGCTAACATCATTGTAACCACAACACCAAAAGCTCTATAACTTCTACAGATGGTGCTGCCACTTTTCTTTTAAAATTGGTTACAGTGCCATGAAATGATCCAGTAAACTTCTTTTTTTATAAGCACATGAAATGACATTACTCAGACTTAAGATAAGGGATTACCTTATTAATGAGTGACAGCATGGATGACTTAAGGTTTGAGCAAGTACTCTACCACTCCAGCTAAGCTGTGGCTGATAAAAGATACCAAAACAAATACGTGCGCCGTACCTACCTGGCAAGGAGCAGATGAACTCATAAACGTCCTCCACATTCCACTTGGTGGGGTCACTAGGCAGGAAGGACTGGTTGAGCAGGGGAAGCTCGTGGCCATGCCTCTCCCCGTGTTCCGACGAGCCCCGGTCATTAGCAGGGGGCCTCTGAGCCCCTGGACTGGCAGCCGAGAGAGGCGAGGGGGGCTCCTCGTAGCTGGACATGTCTGAGCACTGGCTGGACTCCCCCTGACTGCCCCGGCCCAGGTGTGGGGAAGAGCGAGCACCTGCCATGTGCTGCTGGCTGTTGGAGGTTGCCTAACAACAGGAGAGAATCTCAGTATGTCTTAGGAGTGCTAACAGCACAGTGAGAATTAGAGTATGCTTGAATGGCCAAGTAGGTAACACACACAAAGAATTTAGATTTAGCAATCGTTTACATAAAATACAATGTATACAATGCAATGTAGATAAACATGGCAATGAACAATATAAAGACAAAGTTCATCTTGCATGTACTATGTGCACTCTACATTTTCAGTCATGTAGTTCTATTGTATACCCAGGATTCCCCCCGTCACCTGAATAATTCTAAATACTAAGTAAGGAGGGGAGATTCAGCTCACCAGTTTCTTGGCCTCTGCTGCATTGGTAGATCTTTGCTTTTTCAGCTTTTCCATTGCAGTGTGACGATTGGGAAACAAACCCATTCGCTTTGTGCACCCAACATTATACCTAGAACACACGCAAGCACACAAAGATGAGACATTAATCAGTTAGCCATTTGAGGTGCACATCAATATACATGCATTTTATATAGGTTCCCAGAATTAATTTCAGTGCAATGCCAAAAAACTGAGGGTAAAATGTAAACACTTACCTCTTTGCACAGACAGTTGAGCAAAACCTCTTGGACCGCTTGAAGTTGTAGGCAAAGTCTACTTTGCCACACAGCTCACAGGAAAGTGTTGGCTCATCCTCTGGATTTTTTAGCTCTAATAAACATTATGAAAGCTGTGAACTATTCATCTTTAAAGGCATTGCCATAAACATAGGCATTCCTATGTAAAAATAACAAGATTATCTTAAGGCAATAAAGGTGTTACTCATTACGAGTAACACCATAACGAGTCTCATCTCTCATCCTATTGACAGCGCTTTCTTCTTTGGCAGTCACATCTACTTTCTTTTTATTATGCAGTCAAAGCCAAAAAAACTAGATCTCTGCAATTAAACAAACAGAAGCCTACTACCTTGTTGTGAAAGATCCTCCATCTCTGAATCTGCAATATTGACTGAATTATCGTGCGCCGCTTTCTCGGAGTCCGAATTTGTCTGTTGCTGCTGTTTCTGTTTCTTTAGGTTCTCGATCAGCAATGATGGTCTCTCCACCTAAGCACATTCAGAAAAAGTAACACACAACTCACAAACCATTTGTAACACTCATTTAACTATAAGTTTAGATTGTAATTTATGCCCCAAGTCAGCTCAGAAGATTACATAATATCAAGGGAGCTCATCTTGTTAAGATCCCCTGGTCTGGAAAAACTTGGAACTCAAAACATGGGAGCTCGGGAAAGTACAGTAAAGATTGGGTCGACATGACCACTAGGGGGGAGTATGTATCCTTTTAACTTAGATACGTCAAGATGATAGAGCAGGCAAACTATAATTTCTTCAATTAGACTATCAGTCGACTGAACTCATTGGCTTGCCTCTGGTTTGACAGGGGTCCACTCGACATCTAACTGTAATTCAAGCAGAGGCAAATGGGAGGGTAGTTGCTATGAACTCACTGGAAATGGCTCTGCTCCCTCCTGGATAACGAATCCTTCAATGACGTGTGTTAGGATCTGGGGCTTCACAATGGCCTGGGGTGGTTTACTCTCGCCATTTTGAGGAGTACTGCCGGTCACAGTGGGCGCATTGTTCCCACTGCCCGAGGTCATGGCTGGAGGTGAGCACACACCTGGTTTCGCATTCACTCTCCCCTCTGCGACACCCGCGCCTACGGACAAGACAGTAGCATCCACAGTAGCAACTTAGCAAAGGAAGTAAAACTTCTGCTTTCATGATCTTACAATGCTTTATCGCTGATGGGAATGATAACTGATAAGGCCATTCAACAAAATGCAAGTTCATGCATTAATTCATGAAAACAAGCTGGTTGCGCGTCGACATAGCGCTGGTCTCGACTGTCACAGAGCCGTTTGGGGCTCTCAGTTTACTGTCGAATATGATTTCCATTATGATTCAGATCGTCTAGTCACCCATGCAGCTAAAATAAGCTACTTACTATCTAATGTACTCAAGATTGTATCAATATGGCTCTCTTTCGGGATCGATTGATTATGCCTTCCTTAATCAAACAACGCAATCGTGGAAACGTTGCGATCATGTTTGTGCGCATTTGCGGCAGAGTATGTGTGGCACTACATGTAGTCGTCAGTGGTCTTATGACGAATCAACAAACGCTTGCATTATAATGAATGCAACTGTCGGATATTCGTAAATGAAATCTTTTTATTATGTTAACAATATACAAAAGTTATACTTGTATACGCGCAAGCTATGTTTTCCCCGTGTTCAGTTATTCTAACATTACAGCGACATAAAGTACGGGATAAAAACCCGCCACATGCAGTCCCAACCCAAAGGCTCACGTACTGGGGTCCTGACAATAGTCAACAGCCTCCACAAGCACACGCCTTTGTTCCGTTCAGCGACTCCGCCAGTGGATTCTTCCCCTACTATTCCAAGCACCCGCTCAAAGAGGAGGGAAGTGGACAAAGAGTTCCATTTTCTGCGTATTCCACAGTGTTGCACACGGATTCCATAAATAGATACAGACCAAGACAGGCAAATCTCGCCCAAACTTTTTTGTTTTGTTTGTACAAACCGACTCTCCCGCATGAGCAGCAGGGGCACATTCTCTAATCCCCTTTGTATGAGGGAACTGAATAGGAAACAGAGCAGGGTTGCGATTGGTTGAGTAAACTTGGAATTCTATCCAATGACGCCGTGTATTTACTAAGAAATGTGTCTGTGATTGGCTTAGAGAGCGTGATGGCGCTCTAACAAATACACGGAGGGAGAGAGCATGGTAAATTCTTGAATTCCCCACATGTGTTGCAAAGAGAAAAACAATTCGAGACTCCAATTTCTAAGTTACAGGGATAGGTTAACAGCGATGTTATTATTTATTTTAGTATGGATAAGATTATATGCATGGGGTAGGCTAGTCTGTTGCCATTGCATTGCAAATTTACAAACGTATAAAGTTAATTGCATCACCACTGTTTGGATTGGCATTGTAAACACACAATACCCTACATTATCAGTAATTTTTATTTTTTTCATTATGGAATGGAGGAAGGGACGTCAGACCTTTGACCTGTCATAAAATTAACTGTGACATTTAAGTAAACATGCCAGACAAACGTTATGTCTTTCACCATCAGTTGTTGCTATGTTATGGTTTCTGCAACATCGCATTACAGAGTTGTGTGCCACAGAGTCAAGGCTAAAACAAACAGTATTAAGAGATTATTAACTGCTATTTAATATGCAGACATTAGCAATCCATTACTGACCAAAGATTCAGACACTATTTTACCAGGTTACTGTGCTCATGGGTTTAAAAGTACAATGCACTTCAACTAAATCTGACCCTTTCTGCACAGATGCCCTTCACATCAGCGAGATGGAAGGAGTAGTTAGATAATCATCTGATGTGTCTGCCTTAGAGGGAACAGAGGTTAAGGCAGGTCCTCTGATAAACACTATTGGTTTTCCCACTGACAAAGGGGAGCCAGAATAACATGGAATAGCTGATGGAAACTCAATCTTTCACAAGGACAGAAGAGTCCTTTAAGAAACTTCAAGATAGCAGATGTGCACCACAAGTCAACAATATCAAACGTATACAGAGTGCAGACTGCAGCACACCACAGAAATTCTGAAAAATTCTTGGTATTCCATTCTATCCATTCTTGGTTTTTCAATCACAGTTATTGTTTTTACTGAAGGAGAATGTTATTCACATTGTCTAACAGGTGCAAAATTAGCTAACAGGTTTTTAAGAGCTATGTGAGTGCATATTGTGGCTATTACCTGTATGGCAGTTGAATTTTACATAATTATGTTGATCATGAACACATACAGACAAGCTCATATTGATTTGTAACCCCTTCATAGAAATAATGTAACTGATTGCAGATAACTGAACTTTTAACTGATCTTTTTAGTTAATGTTTTTTAAATGTCTTGCTTCAAGTAACAATTGTAATTAACTAGGACTAGACTGCCTTATTGAGCTCTAATAGACTTGAGTAAAACC
The DNA here is from genome assembly GCA_036025975.1 of Nematalosa erebi. Lineage (NCBI taxonomy): Eukaryota > Metazoa > Chordata > Actinopteri > Clupeiformes > Clupeidae > Nematalosa > Nematalosa erebi. The sequence continues at coordinate 6,305 of JAVQKI010169420.1, forward strand.
ACAATGCTCCCCTTATTTGCACTAATGTCACACTCTCAAAACCTGCTCTGGCATGTAATAGAGATCTAAGCGCCGCAGCACAAATGATTTTCTTTTCAGATACACATAAAGAGCTTTTAAGCACTGTCTTTGTTGTTTGTTTTTTCTTGCTACTTCATTCTTTATTATTGTATTTTTTTGCCAGACAGTCCTTTGACAGCATTTTGAAAAGCACTGCATGATTTATTACTACCACAATTCCCCACCATCATCACCACACAATCCTGTTTTTGGCACTGACTACACAACAGACCAGGGTTCTTGGCCTCCTCAGATGTAACCAATTATCATTCATAATTATGTCTCTGATTGGTTGGGCCCTGAATACACCTGCCTGGCAAGTGGACTGTGTCCACCTTTATTCCATCCGTCCCGGTGGGGATTACCCGACAGAGCCCCCTCTCCCCTAATTATGGCAAAAGCTGTCACTTTCTCCCCCGAGTGCCGGCCCTGGACAATAGACACTGGGGCGTAACAGATTTAGCCTTCCGCTTGAGGGGAGCGAGAGAGAGCGCGGCCGTCAAGCCCTTTTGTGTTGGGGTTTGGCAGGCCTACAGATGGCAGTGACGTTGTCGCCTCTCTCTCTCTCTCTCTCTCTCTCTCTCTCTTTGACTGTATCTGTTTCTTAGTCTAACTCTGTCTTTGTCTCAGGACTATGGCTTGGTCAAATCAAAGCCTGGTAGTCATTACCAAACCTTTTAATGACACAAGTCTGAGCTCATCGCTTAAACAAAATGTGCTTCTACCCGGGTATGGTTAAGAACAAGTACATCAATGTCAACATAGAATAAGACAACAGGAACAGTTTTTTATGTGGCCATAGATTTTAGGTGTTAACTTTTTTGATGCATCAGTACGTGACGTACTTCATCACTTGCAGTTTTTCCCATGACCTGAGACTTGGCCACTCATATTCTTTACTAATCTCTTCTAATTGGCCATGCAGACCCTGCATGCTGTGATTCAGCACAAATGCACACAGTGGGCATTTGAAGTATTACAGAGGAGAGACCCAAATCAGATAGAGGATTCAGCTCAAATGTAATTCAGAATTTTCCGCATCACAGTGGACGATGAGGCAAACTAGGTTGACTGCATCTAGGAATAATTGTTTTCAAAATGCATAATGTTGAAAGATAGAATGAAAAAGATTTTGCCTTCGTTTCAATGAATTAGGAGAGGTTGTGCATAACCAAAGAGCTATCATGAATGCGAGGGATGGTTGTGCCCTCCTTCGTATGAAAATCTTGAACTTAGAAATAGCCATGAAAAAATTGGGCGATTCAGAACAAAGTCTACATGTGATGTCAAATAGCACAAAGCAATTGCAGTTCAACTGCGGTTGCCAAAGAGGAAGCCATTTAGCCAAAAGGACCATTTCAATACCCGCCCTTAATACAAGGTTTTTAATTGGTGTTGTAAGATTTCACTTAAGCTTATTTTTGAACAATTAAAGTTGAATATATTCTATTTTAACATCAGAGAACAAGGTACAATACTCCAGTCACTGATTCGATGTCCCCCTTAAAGCATTTATTAGTAGAAATTCATTTTCAAGGATGGATCATTATTTTTTAAGGATGGAGTCACATTTCAAACATTGGTGGACATGTTGGGGTTTTGAATTTTGCGCACAGATTCTGTGTGTGTGTGTGTGTGTGTGTGTGGGTGTGTGTGTGTGTGTGTGTGTTGGTGAACAAATCTTTCCCCCAGATGGCATGGACTTTGGATAATTGATTATGTAGAAGAGGAGTATCCCTTGAGGAATAACTTCAATATGTCACTGACTTGTATTGCTGTGTGGTGTGGTTCTGGTTACAGTGTTGAGCTACGCTCTTGAACATTTTTGAAAAAAGGCCTTTGAATATTTTGAATTTATTATAGGCAATTAAAATTAGCCAAGTCTTGTCACCACATTGTAGGATATGGTACTTATTGCTTATGCATGTGTTTAGCATGTATGTGGTCCTTTAGTGTACTGTATATCTAAATTGGTGCTTGACAGGGTTACCTTCGGTGCTCATGCTTAGCAGACTTCCATCTGTAGATGGGTCCTCCAGAGCTGAGACAGACTTTACCAGTTGTTGACTGGACACAGGGCACATCACAGCCGTCGACTGTGAACACCTCTCTTGCCAGGAACCATCTTGCACTGGGGTACCACCCTGGCAGAGCCAAAACGACAAAATCAAGTTTTAAAACAACAAACAAGCATGGAGAAAGGCAAGTCAAGACCACTGTGAAGAGAAAAAAACAGGTGGTGAAACAGGCAGTCGAGACTTACATTGGACATCACTGGCTGGACCTGGGGATTGGCAGCTGCCAGCTGCATGGGCTTTGCTTTGGCCTGTGGGGCGGAGCTCAAAGCTGGGGGGTGACCATTGGGAGGGAGCACCTGGGGGGAGACGGCAGAGTGGAAGATGCTAGGCTGCTGGTTTGGAACTGCTGGTTTAGGCAACAGTGCTACGGAACACTGGCTTTGGCTATGGTTCTGCAGAGGAGCTGGCGCGACGGATTGGATTGCCAAAGCCTGCATCGTATGAGACTGAGTCTGTAGGCTGGTCTGGATGGGGGCGGCTTGTAAAAGTTGGGCCTGAGATCTCTGAGGCTGCTGGGGTTGGTGGTGCTGCTGTTGCTGCTGTGGATGCAGTTGTTGTTGCTGTTGCTGCTGTGGTGGTGGTTGCTGCTGCTGCTGGACCACAAACTGCTGCTGTTGCTGCTTGAGCAACTGGTGTGTCTGAATCTGTGTGTATGCTGCAACAGACCAGAGGATAAGATTATAGTCTGCTGTACCTTTCATGTATATCAAATGCAACGTTCCCGTGATGCAAGGATCAATAAGCCAGTTGAGAGTGTCACTGGTCCATACACAGAAACCGATGACCATTTATGGTAGATTTAGTCTGTAGTCATGGCAACAAAGCATATTACTGCCTCTGTCGGCACCCCCTTTTCCCTTTCACATCAAAGACGTGGAGCTTGAAAATGGCCAGAGGGTTGCTTTTTCATAACATCTAAAAAAGGAAAGCAAGGATTTACTTACTTGAAATAAAAATGTATATTTTTGTATTGTTAATGAAAAGTCATGTGACCTTATGGATTTGAATTTGTTCCTAGAGCATGCTGCACAGAAAGAGGTGTGAGGTTGGGTTTACTGCTGGTGGAAGGAGTATTTACTGAATAAACATCCAATAGCCAGAGGCCAGATACATTAACATAGAGAGTAGCACAGAGAAAAATAAACAACCAGGGGGAAAAAAAAGATTTTGAGTTGTAAAAGGGGTGGTATTCAGAAGCCTAGTGCCCTTCTCCAAGAGAAGAAACAACATGACAGCCATTAATCGACAGTTTTGTTTTCACTGTTGTTTATGTAACTCAGAGTCGGAATCTGATGGAATGCTTGTGGACAGGGTGGATGTTGAGATAAAAGCTAAATTATACCACAGTCATGTTGAGACCAGTGAAATAGCATTCATAAACATATACACACACATACACACACACACACACTTTCTCTCTACATGTGTTTCTCCCTCACATAATGCTGTCATTCTAGACACATGGCCACTGTTTCTCATTCAAACCTTTCATTCACATTTCTAACACACTCTCTGAATGTCTCTCTCTCTCTCTCTGTCTCTCTCTCTCTCTGTCTCTCTCTCTCACTCACTCACACACACACACACACACACAGACATACAGATACACACTCACACCCCGACTCCATTACTCTCACTAAAAGGGATCATTGGCAATTCAGATAAAAATCAAAGGGAAACAAGCCATTCCTAACTGTCTACATCTGATAGCAGAAATTAGCCTTCCCCTTTGTCCACATTAAACATATCACCACGGCCCCCTGCCTGAGTCTGTGTCTCATCGCTGCCCGTGGCTGCCACAGCCCCCCACCCACAGCCACACTCCATCAGCTGCAGTTGGGAAACTGATACCGTGCTTTCTTTGGGTTAATGGGTTCACTCAGCTGCACCCAGGTCCGCACAACAGAGCAAAGCGCAGCACAGCACAACAGTCAGCTCCCGGGCCCTTCAGCATAGTTCTGTTCATCAGCACGTAAAAGCACAGTAGGTTACCTCCAAGTGTCAAACGGAAAGGAGAGGAGAGAAGACGAGAGAAGAGGAAAGGAAAGGAGAGGGGATGCCTGCTCTGTTCACACCCATGTCTCCACCCGTGTCCCTTTGTTGTGGGTTACTTAGGCGCACGGCATACCAGCCTCCCCCCAAACCCCCATCTTTCCAAATCCCCCTGAGGCACTTAAACTATAGAAAATGGGCATGTTGAAATTCACACGCCACTGTGGTTTTGAGTTTCCCTGCTCACTGCTCTTACAGTGGAAAGTTTTTCCCCCTCTTCCCCCCTTTTCTGTCAGTGTAAGTTATCGGGCCGGCCACCATCCCCACCTCACCCCCACTGCCTGCTCAGGCGGCTAAAAAGGTTTATGACAGATTGATCGTGGTGGTATGTAAAGAATGGACAAATGTAGAGGCTGCACTCAAAATCCAGCATTCTCCACGCTATATAGTTCCTGACCCTAGCGACAAGAGACTCCGGTAAATTTGAGACGTAACTTATCTTAATGGCTAACAACCCCTAACTCAGTCTCAATCGTTCTAGAAACCTGAGCCATTTACCCTCTAAAACTCTGGGATATACAAGCTATTTTCTGACGCTTCCAGGGGTGTTCAGTGTAACTTACTGTAATAAAGAACTATGCTGCTGATAGTAATTCCATGCAACCTTAGTGATCGGTGGCCAAATTGAGAGGAATCTGACTGTGGAGCTGCTGCAGAAGTGTGTTTGAGTAGGCAGGATGGGGAGGAGTGGGAGAAACGCAATCTGGTTAGTGCCGCTTCACACACAACAGAGGAAAGCACCCTGTTCCTCTACATGTACTGTACTTTGCCATCTCAAAACGACATCAATGCTCTACATGTGTCATTAGTAGGAAGACTACCTTCAACAGTGGTCATTATATATCTATATATATTTTTTTTCTTTCTTCTGTGATGACATTTTGTTAGATAGTCCTTCATTGCACTGTCAGCGCAGACAGACAGAGTCCTGGTCATATACAGTATGTTTAGAGTGCCATTTCAGCACCCATGTGGAAAGGGTCCATGGGAATGCACTGAGAGTGAATTGGTTGCATTTAGCCTGGGGGCCCAATGCATCGCACTTAGGAGAGTTGGTATGCACAGGCACACTTCAATAGAATCACCATGGAGAGAGTCTCACACACACTCACACACAAATATTTACTCTTGCAATAGGTTCTAACATATGGACAAATTACTGGTTACAAGGCAACATGTTGACACCAACTGAAACAATTGTGCATTGCTGTTGAGAGGTATTGTTTTAAGAGGAGGAGGGGAGAGCTTCCTGCAGCCCCATAAACATACTACGTCTTCTATAAACTGCCCCTAACATGCACACGCATGTACACATACATAAATAATCACACACACACACACTCATTCACATTTATACATGTACTCACAAACTTGTGCAAATAATCACACAAACAACACCAATAATTTACACAAATGCATTCACACTCACTCTCTCTCTCTCACACAGATACACATACACACACACACACACACACACACATCCCTTTACCTCATTATAGTCCCCTTAGATCTATACTGACCCAACCACGTCAGAGCCCCCTGGTCAAAGGTTCCAACAGAAGCCCAGTGCCGCGTCTACAGGGGTCACCCCGGGAGAGAACCTGTTCCCACTTACAGTCACCCCCCAACACACACACACACACACATCCACACCACCACCACTTCCACAGCAGCCTGCAGGCCCGTGAAGGTCCGGTGCAGCAACTTCGGCTGGCTACAGGCTTTTCAAGTCTAATGAGATCCTCATGAAGGGGAAAATCAGTTCACGGGGAGGGGGAAAAAGGTTTTCCTTTTTTCATTTTACACACAGAAACTGCTGATATGTGTTTGTGTTTCTCAAAGGGCAAACTTCCCGCCATTAACAAGTCAGTCGGAAACCCTATAGGAAACTGAAAAGTGAATGTAGATAAGCAGTACTGCTCAAACAATTCATTCACTGCTGACTGATAACATGTATTGTACTGGTGAAGAATGAACCCTGTATTGCTGCTTTATTCAGTCATCATGTCTCACATTATACGACCACCTGCAGGACTTGCTAAACTCTTTTCATTTGTAAAAGTGCAATTAAAAGATATTCAGATATTCGCTATGAAGCAAAGTGAACCCATGTTGTAGACTTCCTCATACAGGCCACAGACCCTTTTCTGTTTCCTACGGGACTAGTTCAAAGCCGGATAATGACTGCTGGCTGGCTTTCCTGTTGGGCAAAATGTTTATGTCAGGTAGACTGATGATGTGTTACAGAAACAGGAACATTTCACTGTGCAACAATTTCCTGTAGACGTTAACAGTTCCAGCTTGATAACAGGCATGCTGAACCATGTGTAGGAAATTCTTCAAGAAACACATTATGGTGAAAACGTGTAGGTTTTTTCTCATTTTAACAGTGACCTCATTATCCTTTTCATTGGTAGTCTATCAATTAATTTGTGAGTAAGCATGCTTATAAGACTCATGTGCATGTATAGGACAGTACTGCGAACACACATGGTGAGCCATTTGTTTCTTGACAAATTCTCAGCATATATCAGAGGGGCTGAGGCTGAAGGATGACATAGTGCAGATTGTGAGCATAGAGGAGCTTTGAAAGCCAGCTTGACTCTGCACAGCATGGTGGTCCATGAATAGAGATAACACATGCACCCCATGCAGAATTGTTATTATAATGACACAGAGTGTGTGCTGTTTTTAGAGTGCCTCTGAAACTATGGAAAGGATATATTTAAACAACTCAGTTTCCCTTGGCAAAACCTTTTTTTTTTTTTTTTTTTTACACTTGTGGCCATTACCGGTAATCCTGTTTTTCCAACCACATAGTGTTAGTGTGGAAGGCAGGGTTCCTGCGGCTCGGTAGTCATCTCTGACACGGCAATGGTGTTAAGTGACACCCCAAACTTCCCCCAAAAGAGAGAGTATTCTGCAGGCAAGCCAGCACATACTACCTTCTTCAGCAGGCTGGATGTGTGTGTGTGTGTGTGTGTGTGTGTGTGTGAGAGGTATCACATTCTGGTGCTCTGCTGTACTCACTAAGCTTAAATCGAGTTATCCATCACAGTATAGCTACACCATTGCCACACCATAGTATGTTAGCCATCAGTTTTGGTACAGGCTAATGACCAGGCTAGCAGTATACTTGCCATCAATATTGTTAGCCATCAAATTCTACCACCCCTGAGCAGGTGTGAGTCCCAACTACAGCGTCACATGGCATGCCCCAGAGGATTGCTACCGCAGCAACATTTAGGCCTCACATAAGTGCACAGGGCCAGCTGTCGCTCTCACTCAAATTTTATTTATTTATTTTTCCCCCCTCTCTTGCTAATGCATAGCTTAAGGGGGAAAAACATTATTGTGACAGACAACCATATGCTGTGGTGGTGACCCCACATATAGTTTTTGGAGACAGATCACTATCTCACGTTCCACACCTAACTGTGAATACTAATCCTGCTGGGCTCAACGGGACATGGTCTTAGTAGCAGGAACCCACAAACATTTCCGTAGCTAACTTTTCACCAGTATAGATAATGGAATATCCCCACCTTCAATCAATCTCTCCAATATCTCTACAGCATACTGTAGGCTATAGATAGTGGATTCTTTGATGGA
>JAVQKI010169491.1:0-10671 GCA_036025975.1 Nematalosa erebi
GAACTTTTATGTGTATATATGTATGTGTGTGTGTGTGTGAGTGTGTAAGAAAGAGAGAGAGACACACACACACACACACACATTCATACACACACACACACACACACACACACACACACATTTATACACACACACACACACATTCATACACATTCATACACATTCATACACACACACACACACACACACACACACACACAGACAGACACACACGAGTCAGTGGCCATGAGGAGGACTTCTGCCTGAGAGAAGGCTCTTAGACAGCAGGGTCAGCGCTCTCCTGGAAGCCTCCTCACTTTCCCCATCTCAATATCAGCCTCAACCCCGCAGCCTCTCTCCCCACTACATGCGGCATCAAGGGCTTAGAAATACAGCAGGCTACTTCCTCTCCGCTGTCTTTTCCCTCTTTTATTTAGCTTGTAATTTTATTACATTTTCTTTTTGCCCTGCCTCCCGATGAGTTTGTGGTTTGTGTGTGTGAGTGTTAAGTGTCTGTGAGTCTGTGAGTGTTTGTGTGTGTCTGTGTGAGTGTATGTGTGTGTGTATGTGTGAGAGTGTGTGTGTGTGTGTGTGTGTGTGTGTGAACTTTTAAGTATGAAAAAGGCAGGAGAAGTGTAAATCAGCTCATTTACCTGTTTCCTTGTCCTTGTTTTCCCCGTCCTCAGCTTAATGTACCTGGCTATCAGTTCATTGCGACCTGTACGGGGATAAAGAGAGAGAGACCTTGAGGGGGGCTGAATAGAGGAAGCCATTTGCCATCTCAAGTAGTCAAGAATAAAGCCAACGCCACGCCATATTTGGAGGAGTGCGGCAGTGTTTCATGAAACAGCGATTGAAAGCGTGTCAACTCAAATCATACTTTATCACTTTGTGAATGATTGCATTTGTCACATGTTCATTTTATTTCATTTTATTTGATTTATTTTTTTTTCACAGTGGATAGAGAGTTTAAGAACTGTGAGCAAGATCAGAGGTAAGGCATCAAATTGTATGGCCAACAGGCAAGAAAAATATAGAAACATAGTAAACAACTCTTGAAAAAAAGACATTAATACATCTATATACACACACAAACACACACACACATACTCCTGACTCAGCTATGTTGCTTTGACAGGTAAGATGTGTTGGTGGCTTCGATGATAGAGGAGAGGTGGAAATAGGAGGATTCATCTCTCTCACTCTCTCTCTCTGTCTCTGTCTCTCTCTCTCTAAAGGAGCGTTTTGTTTAGGCCACACGGAGCGCTGCCGCAACATGTGACCTCAGGCGAACAAACAGCATCTGGGGATTTTCTGCTCGGGCCCCTGCGCGCCCGGCGAGCCTGCACTGTAATCTCTGCCCCGGCTCGGCCCCGGGGCCCCCCTATTTTCAATCACTCACACACTGTGTACACATAACATGACAATACGGGCATTCATGCAGACGCCCCGTTCCCAGATCAAAGGGCCCCCAAACGGCCAGCTGTAAGCATGCTTACTGCTGAATAATTCATTCTTTTCAGCGGCTTGAAAACACGCTCAGCGGGACTTGGCAAGCGTGCAAAACAACCTTAGGAGAGAAAAGAGGCCGGAGCAATTTTTTTTTCCTCCCTTTTTTTTCTGGGTGCTTTTTTTTCCTGAAACTTGAAAATCTCCGAGATGGAAACAAAACAAAACAAAAAAAAACGAAGAAAAGAAGTAGGGCACAAATCCCTCCCCTGCGATGTTTATAAGAGGGCACACTTTTGAGCCTTGTAAAGCAATCACGACGGCAGTTTTTATTTTTTCGGGGTGGAGGGGAGGCACGTCACACTCGGTGGCCACATTGAGGAGAGGTCTGGAGTGGTCAACAGCTCCCCCGTGCCACATAATACCCCAGTGTTCCCCTTAAAAAACGAGGAGGCAATTTACTCCAGACTACTTCATGTGTGAAGCAATGGCCTGGGTCAGCAAACTATTATCGGTGCCTCTTGAACTCTGGGTTCGACGTCGGGGAGGTTAACATAGCTAGATTCGGGCCAATCTTTCTGGATCTTTCCGGAAGTTAAATGAGGCATGGCTTGTGTGGCACAGAGGCGAATCCGGAGGCAGTCAGACGCTGACGACTTCACTGAAGCAAGCTGATAGGGCCATTCTGCGACTTCAGAACATTGCACGGATCGAAAATAAGGCTGTAAATGTGATTCACTAAAGCCCTCAACTGGTAGCTTTCATATGGCTACTTTAAAGAGCTCAGCCTCTCGAGCCCTGTAATCACAGATGCTTATTTAAAGTCGAGCAGGGAGGGGGGAGGGGTTGTTAGAGGTGTTATCTACACAGTCATGTGTTTCTCAGACCTCACATCACTGATAACCACTAAACCCCCAACCTTTCCACGCACCCCCTCCCAACACACACGTCAACTAAACATCAAAGTCAGGCCACACCAGCCCCTTAGGAATTAGAACCATCACAGCAGAGCACAGATCGGGTGGGATAACAAAACACAGCCGTCTCTCTCTCTCTCTCTTTGTATCTACCTATCTTTTGTCTTTTTTTTTCCCTCTCTCTATCTCACTCTTTCCCTTCACCTGCTCCTGCTGTATCACCAGTTACCCTGGGGCTCGATCCAAGACTACAAGAAAGAAGCGGCATGTAGTCTTTCTCAGTGGTTATGGATTTATATCTGTTGTCAGTGCCATCAGAGCAATCTAGATTGCATCATTTGCCTGGACACACACTGGGTGTTGGTGAGTTTTGATTGTGGTCTTGCTATCACCTCTTCACACCACAAGAAGGTCAGTGGGTGTGTGTGTGTGTGTGTGTGTGTGTGTGTGTGTGTGTGTCTCGAGAGGGAGGCAGCCTATGGGCATCCGTGGGTGGACAGCTCCTGCCATGGGAGTCCACAGGACCTCCCGCCAACAGGGACTCAAAACAAGCCTGATGGATGGCACCGCCACTGACCCCGGGCAACCTCACGTGACCTCGCCTGACCCTGTCCGAGCCTGTGGCAGAGGGCACGGCAGGCCACAAAAGCTGGCAGGCCCTGGGAGGGAGGCCGGACCGGTAGGAGGGTGGAGCGCGGTCCATCACTCAACAATGCTGACAGCGTGGGCTGCTGTACCTCGAACCTGGGACTCCGGCAGCGATGTCGGACCTCCGCCATTAGCTATGCGGCAAAAACACACACGCGCAATTGCAGAAATCATTACTTTGGTATGAAGCTCCCACTCCTGAGCTATGAGCCAGGGAGGACACAGACACAGGCATGTGTTGTGTGAGAGTCGGCTTTGTTTACCTTAAGGGAGACTGGAGAGATTATCGGTTGCTAGGCTGTTTTGCTTGATTGGTACTGATGATAACATACAGGAGTGGAACAGATGAAAGAGAGAGAGAGAGAGAGAGAGAGAGAGAGAGAGAGAGAGAGAAAGAGAGAGAGAGAGAGAGAGGGGTTGATCATGAGACAGGCTCATTCCTTTTTGGCGGCGTTTAATGAGCCCCTCGACCGCACTCCCATGAGTCTCGGCGCGGCTGAGATGATGTCAGCGGATCTGGGCGAGTGTGGCCTGGCGTGGCGACAGCCCACAGATCACACACACACACACACACACACACACACAACACACACACGCACACACACACACACACACACACAGGCTCCCTTCATGTGGCTTCTCCAAGGAAGGAGGGCGAGGGAGGGAAAATAAAGAGCTTGCGCCTTCAACGTTATTTGAGGGACGCCAGAGCCAAAGCAGTGGAGGGTTTCCTCCAAATGGGATGGGAGCAGCTCTACCCTCTACTCCAGACAACCATCAAACAGATCCGCACTTAAAAGCTAATTAATTAGCAATTTCCAAGTGTTGTTGCGTTGCATCTTAAAGGAAATATGGGCAGGAACCCTGCCAAGGCTAAAGCATGACTAATCTCTTCAAACACGGCCATGAAACAGGATTTTTGTTCCTTCTGTGAAATCTCTCTTTTTTTTCCTCCACGTAAAACGTCTGTCATTGTAAGTCACTCAGGCTGAAATATGTAAAACACAAGTGTTTATGACATCAATACTGTGCTGCTGATTCCAATGACATTCCCCAACCCTTGAGCACATGTTTTGTTAGGGTGTTACTTGATCAGCAGGGACAAAAAAAACCCCAAACAAACAAAAAAAAACAGACACGCTCTTGCACAACGACTTGTTAAACTGAGGCAGGAATTATTTTTAAAAATCCTCTGTAACCCTGCCACTTTCTTTTGCCTTGGATTATTCCATATTTACACAGTGACAGCGTCCCTAATCCTTTCCGTTCCCTCCCCAGCCCTCGCCTCTCCCAAAATGCACTGGGGTCTGAGCCCGGGCCTCTAGCGTCTGAGCGAGGTGAGGGCAAGAGAGACCCAAATCCTCTGGACAATAGCCCTGCCGTCCCGCCAGCCATGATGGATGACTCCAGGGTCTCAGGCTCGCATTAGCATCACAATGGCCTAAGCCAACAATATGGAGCCTTTCAGCAGGAGGTCCCCTGCATAAAAAAAGGGGGAGGGTCGAGAGAAGGGGGGGAGTTCTTGCTCGCCACAACTCTACTATGACTACTACTACCTCTTCAACTATTACTACTGCTACTGCTAATAAAGATACCGTAGCAGCTAAAGCTACAACAACTCAAGCACTCCTGCGCTATTGCTTCTACTGCTACTACTATTGGTAGGCTAGCCTTCTACTCTCACTGTTGACAATACATGGAAAGCTCACAGGTGGGTTTCCAAATGGCAACTCGGTCATCACTGTAAATAGGGTTTTTTGTTGTTGTTGTTGTTTTTTACAGCAGAATAGCTGTAAAAGCCCAAGTAAATGACTTTAATGGTAAAAGTCTCAGAGGCTACAAGAGTCGACAACTTTCCCCACTTGAAAGGCGCTCCAGTGCTAAGAGGAGTAGTCAGCAAGTTTATCAGTGGTTTACACTTAAGTCTCCCTCCTGCCTTCTGTTAAAATACAGCGCCTTTTGGCTTGGGGAGCTGATGGCCGGCAGCCTAAAGCAGATGGTGGGCTCAAGCAATCCCCCTGGCACAAAGTCGGGGAGCTTAGGCTGATATGATCAGCGGGCAAAAATGCAAGTATCACCCCGAGAGCACGGGTATTAAGAGTCAAAGGGTGAGGCTGTCTTTCCACTGCCAGATAAAAGCTGCTCTAAAAACACACACACACACACACACACACACACGCACACAGCCACACACACAAACGTCTGCTGTGCATCTGATTCTTGCCCGGCCAGCTGCCTATTGTAGGTGGCATAACCCGTAACATTTTGACACCCCTCGTGTCCCACATTGTGGAGAGTGGAGAAGAGGGGAGGGGTGAGGAAGGGAGTGGGTAAGGTGGGGGATTGAGAGTGGGGTGGTGAAGCGAGAGGGACGGAGGAGGGGGGGGGTTGAAGGGAGACTTCACGGCCAAAGTCAGATGGTGGGGTTCTTCTACATCACAATGACCGCCAGCCACCCCCCGCCCCTTCCAAATACGGGCTCTTTATTAAAGCAGAGGGCCAATCGCTCACAGCAGAAACCCAAGCTGCTGCCTACTGGCCAGGCCTGCACAATGAGAAGCTGCCGCTCGCCAACCCAGCAGCAAAAGCAGAAGGTTTTTTTTGTTTCTTTTCTTTTGGAAAGTGCTTACGTCTTTTTTTTCTCTCTCTCTCTCTCTGCAGCTATAATGGGCACCGTTGTCTTTTAAAAGGGTGGTGCATTGGACGTTACATGAAAACGAGCAGGGTTTATTTGTATCTCTAATCCATGGTTTAGGTTTGTTTTCAAACAGACAAACTGAACAAACAGTATGTGCTCCATGATGAACAAATAAATAGATACAATAAACAGTATAAATAAAACACTACATTAAAAAAAAAAAAAAAAAAAAAAAAACGCAAATTACGTCCTCAACTCTAGCATCATTGTTTAATGTTGTGGGTCATGAGGTGGGTGTTATGAGGTTTTAGGAGAGCTCACCAGTGAAACTTGAGCTGTTCCAATGGAATCTCAGGATTTAAAAATGGCAGCGTTTGGCTTCGACTCTAATTACAGCGGAGCACAATCTGTACAAACCTACCCAGCTACCCAGCCATAATAGCCTATTACTTGTTGTTGGAAAAGGTCAAAATGTCCATTTGATCTCAAAATTAATTTAAAAACACTCTCTCTGTGTGTGTGAGACAGAGTATATGTGTGTATTTGTATGTCTGTGTCTGAGTGTGTGTGTGATAAAGATTATCAAACAGGGGGAGAAATTGGCTCTCCTCTCCTCTTCTCTTCTCTTCTCTTCTCTTCTCTTCTCTCGGGCTCCTCGAGTGAATGCTGGGGTATTTGGGCTCGGAGAGAGAGAGAGAGAGAGAGAGAGAGAGAGAGAGAGAGCACAAGGAAAAGCCTAGTCATTAGGAGTGAGGGAGCGGAGTCACGCAGCAGCCGTTGGGCCTTTAATGGGAGTAATTAGCCGTGCTTCCTGTTAGTGAGGCCGTCTCGTTTGTGCTCCGACGGCGGCGGGGAGAGAGGGAGGGAGGCCAGCGCAACGCAACACAAGCTGGGGTTGGGGTTGGGGCTGGGGCTGGAAACATAACACCCGAACGCTGGATATCACACTCGGAAAATACAAACGACCTCCCATGACCTCTCTTCATTATGGCTGGAGCAGCTGCCACTGCTGTGCTGAATGTACACAGAAAACACCATGTCTACGCCAAGACCAGACCCCACCCCCCCAAAAAAAAAAAAAAACACACCAAAAAAAAAAAAAAAACTGAAGGCAAATCTTCTAACCTCAATGAAAAAAAAATGAGTTTTTGTTTTCCTTTCAAAAAAGCCCCCACACAAAGGAGGTTTTAAAAACACAATTGACTCATTATTTAAAGCATTAAATTATGTATGTGCCTGCAAACTTGTTGATTGAGCCAGGCTGAGTTAAGTCTCAGTGGTGACCGCCTTTTTTAAACAGCTTCCATTTGTTTAAAGGAATATAAAGAGTAATGAGGTCACAGTAAATGATGTTCATTGAAATTGTGTAAATTTGAGAATTTTACTGGAGCCCATAAAAGTAACAAAATATGTGTGTATACTCCAATGGAAAAAAAATGACTAAGTCAATCCCTTCTCAGGCATTTGGGCTTCCTCTTGCGGTTTGTCTGAAAGCTTGGCATTGTGACACAGCGGCCATTTGAATCTTTCTGGTTAGGTTTTAACTACAGGGAGGTTGGCATGTGCTCAATGGTCAGACTGATGTGTTCTGCCCACTCTTTTTCACTGTCCCGTGTCCAGTCAATCAACCCCCTTAAGATGTGTCTGTCAAAATATCATCAAAGGACAAACCCCTCTCATTTTTGGGGTGGTGTCGTGGTTACAGTTTGATTGTCGGAGCTGTAGTTAGTTATGAAGGCCATTGTCGCCCCTGACAAAGAGGTTACATTTTCGCCGTAGCTTGTTTGTCTGTGTGCGGAATTTTGCAAGAGCTTCCTACCCGATTGTCACGAAATTTGGTGCCATGGTGCCAAAGTCAAGGATAAAGCAATTCGATTTTGAAGTGAATCCAACTTAGCGGTTGGATCCATGAAGTTTAGTTTCACTTTCGCTAATGTTGAGCGGTACCAGCATACAACATCTGGCCTTGGTAGAGGTCTGTGCTCCCTGAGTGGCCTCCCAGTTGATGCAGAGAGAACACTATCAAGTCATTAACTGTGTGGAAGTATTTTGCGACGGGTCTGTTTTCACCTTGAAAGTCAGACACGGAGAGAGAGATATAGAGAAAGAGAGTGAAAGAGAAAGAGTGAGATAGAAAGAAATGAATGTTAAAATATTAGCCATAGAGAAGTGTAAAAGCTTCTTTAGTGTTTACCTCATGCTTTTAAGTGGGACTTGAACAATAGGCATGACCTTGAGATTGTTCAATAAAACACGAACAATTACACTTCGAAAAAAAAAAAAAAAGTTGCAGCAATGGAATTTAAATAGTTCGGTTTAACAATTTTTTTTATTACCGTCTCAAGGTGGTTATGGAAAGGGTTCCCATTGTCACAGTGAGGCCTGATAACTGCTGTTGTGGCCATGAAGGGATACAATATTAGCTTCTATTTTAATCCTGGAGCTCTCAACAATCATCCCCCCTCTCTCCTCCTCTGCCTCTGAGGGTGTGAGTGGGGGACAAGTGCAGACATGCTCAGTGTGGTCACACCTCATAACCCTGCTTTCCACCACACACACACACACACACACACACACATGCAAGTACACGCTTGTTTATACACACTCTCACCGCACATTATCACTCTCTCTCTCTCTCTCTCTCTCTCTCTCTCTCTCTCTCTCTCTTACTCACACACCCCATCCTTCTGTTCTTCACAGACACCCACACTTTTGGATAAACCCCCAGAGGTACGGCTCTGACATTCTCTCACTCTCACACTCTCTCTGACACACACACACACACACACATACACACACACTCTCTCTCTCTGACACACACAGACACACACACACACACACACACACACACATGCACTCTCCCTCTCTCACACACATACACTCGCCATGCGATCATCTCACTATTTCAGTATTTTCCACAAGGAAATCACTGCTCTGAGCCAAAGTGTTGACGGCGAGAGGCAAGGGGAGCAGGCAGTGGAGGCAACAGGTGCAGTGAGAGAGAACACTGCCGGCCTCCTTACAGCGAGCTCCACCGGGAGACCACGGTTCCCTCTGGCCACAGCTGCAATTTGACAGCAATTTTACTCAGGCAGGGACAAGCAGTATGTGTGTTCTTGTCAGAGTGCTCCTGTGTTTCAGAAACACGGGACTTTTTGTTATTTATTTATTTGCTGTCTCATTCAGCTGGTGCTGCTTCTTCGCAGTTTGCGCACAATGTGCCTTCTTTTCATGAGATGCAATTCTCCATGTGGATTTCCCTGAGAGAGACATTCTTGCCATTATTCAGCGCGGGTCCTTCTCATTTAGATTTGGTGACCTTTTTTTCAGCCATGAGAGTGCTGCTTCCTCAACGAAGCTCATTTCAATCCCCCCTCCTGTGCGATGTCACGGAGGGCGTCCTAACCTTTTCCCTCGTACCACACGTGCACTCAAAGAACTGACTTCATCACCCCCCACCCCCCAAAGAACTTTTGAGATTCAATATTCAATATGCCCTCTCTCTCTCTCTCTCTCTCTCTCTATCTCTCTCCCTTCACTAGTGCAGTCTCATGCTGTTTTATTATTTCAAACAATGTATGTATGTCTATATGCGGTAGAGGCAGGACACAGTTCACCCAAACGCAAAGCCATGCATGCATGACTATATGCAGTTTTGGCAGGACACGGGTCTCTCAGCCAGGCGAAGTATTATATAGCCACAGGCACAAAGGGTTAATCTCTGGGCCCGTGGCCACAGTGTCACAACATTACTGAGAATGCATCTGCAACACTGACTTGAAATCCCTCATATATCTGCTCTATAAAAGTGACTGTGACTGAATAATATTGTGGGTGCCACAGACTGGTGTGCATGTTTGTGTGAGAGAGTGTGTGTGTCTGTGTGTGTGTGTGTGTGTGTGTGAGTCAGAGAGAGTTGGTTTTTGAGTGTGTGTGTGTGTGTGTGTGTGTGTTGGGTTATATCCGATTCTTGCCAGCTATACAATAACTGTGAGCTAGCTCAAGGGTGACCGTGGGATGACTCGAACCCTGGTCATTTCGCAGGCCTGTCTGTTTCCCTTTGGGCGGTGGAGATGGCCAACATTCACAGCTTGTACCCAGACAATGACACCCTCTTGGGCAAATATTCTGCCTCCATTCTACGGTGGCAAACGTGGAGCTAAACCAACCCCCTTTTCCATCTTATTTTGGGAGGAAAAGTGTGATTGCCTGTCTTTAGCCTCCGCAAAATGGATTCTGGTAAATCACTGTCTTTAAAAAAAAAAACACACTTTCAAAATACCTCTTCTGTTGTGATTGTATTTCCACCTAATTCCATCTACAAGTAAATTAAAACAATCTATCTGTATATTTCAAAACATGTAAAACAGGGTCAGCTCCCGCCCCACCCTCATAAGCTTTCTGGGGACTATCCTACCTGTTTACTAGCTGCTTGCCCTCATTCACCTATTCACGCTCGTCTGGCGCGGCTGGAGACGGCATTGGAAGAAGTGACTGGCGGGGGCATGTTGTAGCCAAGCTGTGCCTTGAAGGAAGCAACTCGGTGGTCTTTGGGGGCCAAGCTAACCCTAGGGCTATACTGGATGTGTAACGGAAGCGTTAAGTCAAGCCGTGTCAAAATACTTTTAGACAGAATACTTAGACTTAAATACTTTTACTGGTCTATATATTTTTTAGAATCTTCGCTGCACTGTCGCGTCTGGTGTAGCTAGTTCCATTGATAACAGTTGAAGCTAATTGCTGCAGCAGATGCGGCTTTGACTTAGCGCATCCGTAACGTGTCTGGTGTAGCCTCCCTGTGAGAGGAACTCTAATTCTCCGACCCAGCAGGTGAGAGCAGGTCGTCAGGAGCACCTCGACTTTTTCTCTGTCTGCTCTAACGACCTCAGTGGGCATGGGCAGCGCACTCTCCGATATCGGGACGCAAGGAACGTGCTAATTACAGATGGAGGCGGGGGGGGTGAGGGGGGCATGGAACAGAGCAGGCTTGTGACATCAGCTTAAAGGATTCCCAGTGAGAGGACAGAGGCAGAGAGAAAG
>JAVQKI010169550.1:0-14168 GCA_036025975.1 Nematalosa erebi
GGGGGGGGGCATTTAGTGAATACATGCAAGCTTCTGCCACTTGCTAGCATTGACACACCAGCGTGGGAAGGCAACAGAGCGTTGAGTTAGAGGGAGGTGGAGTTGGGGGGGGGCGAGGGGGGTTTAGTCAGAGAGAGTCTGTCAGGCGCAGAGAAGAGGGCATATCAGCGCTGAGTGAAAAGAGCCGTCTAATTGCGCTCCCCTCCGAGAGCATAATTAACCCCCCCGCCCTCTTCTCCTTTCCTCTCTTCTGTCTCTCTGTATTACTCGCTCAACTCCCGCCTCTTTGCCTCCTGTCCAACTACCTGCAGTAATCAGCACATACACTAATCACAGGTGAACCTCTCACACAGGGATATGATGCAGTGGCTCTGGGAGGGGGTGAGAGATGGGCCACTGGTGGGTGGGTGGGTGGGTTGGGTGGTGGTGGTGGTTGGGGGGGGGGCTGTTAGCGGGAGCCATGTCTCAGCAGAAAATTGCTAATGCCATTGCCTGAGGCGAAGTGATGATTATGTTTACCAGGAATCGTCCTTTTTTTTTTGTTTGTCCCTTCACATTCTGCTAATGATAATGACGTGGAGTGCCTTGATTAGGTCGGCTTAATATGTGGAAATGTCTTTTTCTCTCTCTTGCTCTCTTTTGTTCTGTCTCTTTTTCTGTCTTTCCGGCTAATTCTCTTTTGTTTCTCTCTTTTGTGTTTGTTAAATCCAACAGATCGTTCAAACTCCTGGACATCTCCTTCAGGCTGTCCTAAAAGAAGACAATAACCCTCTGTCCAAAGTCTAGGGAGCGAAGAAGCCTCCATTTATTCCATTCACAGAAGCACTTCAGAGTAAACCACCTGTCAACCTAACTAGAGAGTGAGACCCAAAGTAGAAGAGAGGGAAGCAGAGCAAAGGAGAAAGAGAAAGAGAGTCATCCGCTCTCTTTCATCAGTGTTCAACTCAAATCCCATCCCTCCATCGTCGTGGTGACCATCGCAGCGATGGAGCGAAGTGTCCTATCGGTTTTCGGCCTGGTCCTGGCCGTCCTGGTGTTGTTGGGGGGTGTGAGCGCGGGCACTCTCTCTGGCTCGGCCTCCGCCTCATCTTCCTCCTCGATCTCTTCCTCGTCTGCCTCAGCCTCGTTGACCGTTGCCGCCTCGTCCTCCTCTTCGAAATCCACTTCTGCCGTCTCTGCTGCTGCTGCTGCCGCCGCTGCTGCGACCGTCCCCGCCTGTGGCCGTGTGGAACAGAACCGTTTCTTTGGTGTCATGTCCTCCGCCAACATCCTCCCCTCGGCCCCTTGCACCTGGACCCTCCAGAACCCCGACCCCCGCCGCTACACCGTCTTCATGAAGATCACCAAGCCCACCGAGGTCTGCCTGCCCCGCCAGGTTCGCGCCTTCCAGTACGACTCCTTCCTGGAGACCTCCCGTACTTTCCTGGGCATGGAGAGCTTCGATGAAGTGGTCCGTCTGTGCGACGCCTCCACCGCCGTGGCCTACCTGGAGTCCACCAAGCAGTTCCTGCAGTTCCGGAAAGTTCTGCCCAAGCCCGGTCAGCTGGAGATGATGGGTGCCGCCGCCGCCGCCTCCGCCGCCACAGTCGCCGCCATTACCGAGCCTCAGTCTCAGCAGCAGCAGGAAGAGCAAGAGCAGAACAACGGTGACGAGTTCAAGATCGAGTTTCTGGTTGTGGGGAAGAGGAATCCCAGCATGCCCGCTTGTCAGATGCTCTGCCAGTGGCTGGAAAGTTGCCTGGCGACCAGCACCCACGGCCACCCCTGCGGCATCATGGCCACCCCATGCCAGTGCTGGGAGACACCCAAGAGGAAGCCCACCGGCTGCTACAGAGGGGGCATCTACCTGGAGAAGTGTGTGCCCACCCTGAGAGACAGCGGTCGCGATGCTGAGATCATGAGTGAGTACAATTGCTAGGGTCAGATGTGCGTGTGTGTGTGTGTGTGTGTGTGTGTGCATGTGTGTGTTAAACAACTTACTCCTACAGATTTGTGTACTTGTCCTTGTGAGGCCCGCATTCAGATGGGTACATTCCCACCCCAGGGGTACCAAGTGTTGCACTGAACTTTTGTTTTGATTGTTGCTGGAGCATTTCATGCACAGGCTGCTGGAGTGTTGGTCTCCAGACACAAGCCTGCTGGGGGTTACACAGCGAAATCTGCCCCTGGAACGTCTCAGAATCATAATCAGTTCATTTACTGTGGAGAGGCTACAAGAGGCAAGGGATTTTTCACCCCTCCCCTACCCGCACACACACACACACACACATGCAAGCATGCATACAGACACACACCACTCCGCTGCGACTCTGTAAGTTTGAATAACTAGACCCTTTCACACGCCTCTGAATGCGCGCTTTGCAATCAATCTCGTCTGAGGCGAGCAGAGATGCTCTTCACAAAGCGCTCGCAGTTAGTCGGTGGAGGAAATCGATGGCGAGCACTTGTGGTTGCCATGGTTACCTCGCCGGAGTGAAGGGAACACACTCTCGGTCTCTGGTGCCGCATAGGACGTGAATAAGCGGGAGAGAGAGAGAGAGGGTGCTGAAAACAAAGACAGACGGCCATCATTTCAAAAACAAGGTCTTTCATGCGGTGAGACTGACTTTTTTCCCCCTGACTTTTTTTTTTCTTTCCCCTGTTGGTAAAGGGCCATGAGTCTGTCTCACCTGGTCTCTGCTCCCCCACCTCATCTCCGTGGCACACAGTCAATATGCCTCCTTTGGAGAGCCTCAAATGGGCATTGATGAAGGCATTCCAAAGAAACTCAGTTTGCTAAGCCTCAGCCACAGAATGGTAACAATTACAGAGCATTGGGGGGGCCAAAGGAGACATATTGAGCGTTGTGTAAAAGCTCTCTCGCAGACAGAGACTGCAAAGGTCTCACACGAAGAGACGCAGAAGCTCACACACTGAAAAAAAGCACTGTAGGTTGTTCCATCAGATGACCACTGGGGGGCAGCAATGTAAAATTCTCCATCGGTGCTGCAGTCATCCTGCAGAGTAATGTTCAGTAATATTCTACCAATGGCAAAAAATGTAGCAGAGTTCAATTTATGTCCTTATTTTTTCTCTTAACATATTTTCCTATCACATTTTTTTAAAACAATGGGTAGACACTGATTGATTGATTTGTTGTTAATCTAAGTTGCAATTCCTCTTGTGTCCTGCAGAGGGCTGGAGTGGCTGGGGACGCTGGTCCGAGTGCAGCACAGAGTGTGGAGGTGGAGTCCAAGTGCGTAGCCGAACCTGCCTCCCCGAGGACGGTGTCTGTGAGGGTGTGGTCGAGGAGGGACGTGCCTGCAACCCCCAGCCCTGCATTGGTGAGACCCCCCCCTCCCCCCCCAAAGAAAAAAATAAATTAAATTGTTACCCCTCACAGAAACCCCAAGTCTCAGATACTCTAATAATGTATCGCATTGCAAACGAATGAAGCTAAAGCAGATCTGTATTGGCTTTCTGCAGGTCAAGTCCGCCAAAGAAGCCAAGGCCTGCGCTCTATGGTGAGCCAGAAGCGTGATGGAGAGATCGCTCAGTATGGAAGCACGGCCACCCAGAATGGTGAGCTTATTGGCTAAAGAAGCCTGTCAGTCATGATTGGTGTTAACAGTCACATTTTAATTTAATGTGACTGTTTTAATTTTAATTTAATTTAATTTTCCCCCTCTAAAGTCCATATCATAATTATCTCTCTCTCCGTGTGTGTTTGCATAGGTGACGGAACACAGGACGAGTGGTCTCCATGGACCACATGCTCAGTGACTTGCGGCGAAGGCTGGCAGAGTCGCACTCGTTTCTGCAGCACCTCTGTCTATGGCACCCCATGCACCGGACCCCTCCGTGAGAACAGACCCTGCAACAACACCGTCGCCTGCCCCGGTGAGTGAAGGAGTGATGGAGCGCTTTGGAAAATACTGTTGTGTATTAAGATTGGGCTGAGAGAGATTTTGTGGACAATATTTATTTAGGCAGAACTCAAAGTCTTATTGTTGTTCTCTCTCTCTTTCTCCCCCTCCCCAGTCCATGGAGCCTGGGATGAATGGGCACCCTGGAGTCTGTGCTCGTCCACCTGCGGCCGTGGCTACCGTGATCGCGTGCGCACCTGCAAGCAGCCTCAGAACGGCGGAGAGCCTTGCCGGGGACCTGTGAAACAGACCAAGCTTTGCAACATCGCCCTCTGCCCAGGTGAGTTAAAAGAAAACAAAACAAAAAAAAAAGGTTTGGGAAATTGTGTGAAAACAATAAAACAGTGGGGTTGTTGGAGGCCCCTGTATCACCACAGGGTGAATTACTATACTCTGTCTCTCTCTCTGAGTCACAACACTGGGAGCCAGTCTGAAATGCGTTAGTGGTGGAAGTGTGAGTCATCCAGTTGCCCTGAAAAAAAGCTATTTTTTGGGTGTGTGTGGGGGGGTGGGGATGGAGTTGGGTGGGCAGTTGATTGTAGGCAGTGTTAGTCACTGCTTTTATGGTGGTTTTCATAGGTACACACATTTTTGAAGGCAACAGTCACAATGTCATTAAGATCAGCTTAGACTGAGTCAGTACTTCCTGATTGATTCATATGGGGCTTATGAAATGGGCATAAAAAAGTGAAATCATAACTGAATTTATTTACGAAAGCTTTGTTTATGTAATTGATCACCTTATGCTATTCTGCCTTGGTCAGTGCACTGTCTGTGAATAAGACTGCTGCAGCTGGACTTAAAGTGCAATTTGTCAAATCAACCAGCAGATGGCAATGCAGACCAAATATATTGTCACTTGCCATTTTCAAAGGCAAATGGAATCAGCATTGCTGGGTGTATCAGTAAAGACCAAAGATTTAGATTACCAACTTTTGCATCAGTGCAAAGCTCTATTCCGTTTCTAAGGCTAAAACATGTTCAAACACACTCAAACTCTTTCTTATATTTACCAAACATAATCAGTTTTTCCATATATATTTTAGAATATCCAGTCTTTCACAAAGAGATGAAACAGACGGTGTGCGTATTTGTAGTGGGACTTTTAACAGTGAAGTGCCACTCTCCATCCATTTCCATTAGCAGAGTGGGCAGGGCATGGCGGAGGGAAAATATAGGTTCCCGCCTGTTGGCTGTACCAAAGGGCTCAACTAATGAGCTAGAACCTGGGGTGCATTTGAAGCCGATGGACTCCAGAGCCTCCTAATTAGCTCTGGGTCTTTTGTGGCTGGAGGAGTCAGAGTAAAAAAATACACCAAACCCCATCTCACTTCCCCCAGAACACCCCTCCTTTTCCTCTCTGTTTAATTTTATCATCTTTGTTTTCATAGCTGCTGATGTACACCACACGTGTGCAAGACTTCTACCTAATACCGAATCTGGGATCATGTATTTTAAAAAGGCTAAGTGCCTTTCGACACTTAGCACCAAACAGGGCACTTTAAGACAGCAAGACATACCCTTGAGGCATTTTGAAGAGCACCATGGCCCAATCGTAATTAAGGAAGCTCCTGTATCTGGTTAGGAATAACACCTGCATAATGAAGCTCTCACCACATTAAGCATAGATGCCACCAATTTTCCACCAAAGAGGCAGGATCTTTTAAGATGGGTCATTTTAACCTCATTGATCCCTAAGGGCATCATTAGCTTTCAAAAGAGGATAAAGAGTCCCATTATCCGCTCAATGGATGTCCACTCATGACAGTGACTTTTAACAAACGCCATAGAACTCCTGCCGACTGACTGGCTCTGTGTGTGTGTGCAGCTGAGATAATGGCTCCTTCTGAACAGCCGGAACCTTCTGTGGCACCTTACAAGCCTCATTTATCTTTTCTCTTTAATTCTATCTCTTCTAGTTGACGGCTACTGGAACGAATGGTCCGCTTGGAGTGCCTGCTCTGCTTCCTGTTCCAATGGGACCATGCAGAGAACTCGTGAGTGCAACGGCCCCTCTTACGGTGGTTCTGAGTGCCGTGGCGACTGGAAAGAGACCAGCAACTGTTTTCTTAGGGACTGCCCAGGTAGGCTTCACCCCAACATCCACCAATACCACAAATTCACTGTAATGTGTTAGTGAGAAGGATGCTAGAAGATTCCTTGAGGTCAGATGAAAGGAGCTGTGATGTCTTTCTTTTTGGATGCTCTAGTTGATGGAAGGTGGCTGCCATGGACCTCCTGGAGCTCCTGTTCTAAGACCTGTGGTGGAGGTGTTATGGAGAGACACAGAATCTGCGAGGGGCCCTTCTTTGGTGGAGAACCCTGCCCTGGCTCAAAGGCTGAATCCAAACGCTGCAGTGAGAAACGATGCCCAGGTCAGTCCCACATCTTAGGCCTTTTCTTTCTTTTGTTGCTTTAGCATGTGTCTCCATTAAATTACACCTGACTTTCAACTGAGAGGCAAAAGTAAATGGACCGGTATCTGAACCTTGCAGAACCTCATGAGATCTGTGGTGAGGACAACTATGGCAATATGATTTGGAAGAGGACCCCTGCTGGTGACTTTGCTGCAGTTCCCTGTCCCTCTGATGCAACAGGTAAACTTAGGCAAAAGACAGATTTCATTCTTGCACAACTCTCCACAACTTGCCATTTACAGAGGATCATTTGAACTATTTGGTTAGATGACAGTGAGTGATTGTCTTTTGACTACAGGTGTGATCCTTCGCCGATGCACCATGGATGCCATTGGTCTTGCATACTGGGAGAGCCCAACATATGTGAAGTGTGTGTCCAAAGAGTACCAGGACATCCAGAACCTGGTAAGCCTTTGTACCAGGTTTTTCCAAGAAATCCAAGTAATTTGTAATTGATTACACACCGTAACAAGATTTTGCAGATTAAGAAAATTCATCCAATTTGTCACATTTGTTTCTCCAGTCACGTGAACATCTGGCCAAGGCACAGCAAGGCCTTCTTGAGGATGGTGTGTCTAATGTCATCTTGAAGCTGAAAACCACAACTGATCAGGGATCCAAGTACAGTGGAGATCTGCTCGCCTCAATGGAAGTCCTCAAGAATACAACCCAGATCTTCAGAGGAGCTGGTTACAGCATCAGAAACGCAGACGTAGAGGTAACAAGAGAAAGTGATGTCTTTGAGGAATATTTATTCAAGAGATGTTTATGTTGTGCATATAATGTACAGTATATTGCATGAGTTTGATTAATTCTTTACCTTTTTCCCCATCATCAGAACTATGCTCAGACCATGAGCAACTTATTGAAGGAGGAACATCGTGAGAAATGGGAAGAGATGCAAACGGTTAGTTTTTGTCCGTGTTTCTGTGTGTGTGTGTGCAATCTGCTTGTAGCCCGTGTCTCATTATCACTCACAAAAAGCCATTTGCTCTCTAACTGTGGAAAGAAAAGAGGAACCAGGCAGGGCATTGTGCTAGAGAGGCTTGCACTGCAAGAAATCTGACAGCAAGTTTCCAAGTGTTATAATCAGGCCTCTTTCATCTGTCTCTTACTGCCACCCGTGAGCCATCAGTCTACTCTATGATGCTGCTCAGCTCTTACACAAAAGAGCTAAAGATGCACAATTCTCACTTGTGCCAGTCCTGGCTGACTCACGTGGACGTCACTGAATACAGTTGCTTGGAGGAAAAAAAATTGTCATTTTGTCACCTCTTGTTTAATCATGAAGACAGTCTTTAGAATAAAACACTAAGACACCATCAGAGAAAATATCTATTTTTACAAGGCGTGTTATTTTGAGGAACTTTTGTTATGTCAGGTCAAAAATTGTGTGCAAGAACAGACCTTCAAAAATGTGTCTGACTTTAACAAATTCTCCAAACCCTGGGCCTTCTAAAAGAAAAGGCCGGAAGTTGATACTTTATAACTCTACCACCAGCTGAAGAAGGGTTGCAATTGCAGAGACCAGGGTTAATGGTGACAAGAGACAGAGAGGGAGGGAGGGAAAATGAGAGACAGAGAGAAAAAAAGAGTGAGTGAGTGAGCAAGTGGGGGAAAGAGAGAATCATTCACAACACCTACTCACCAATCTGTGCGTCTGGTAATGCTACCCACGGACCACTGCACTTGTAAAAGGACATAAACACACACACAGCCCAGCTCGGAGGCATCACAGCACTGATGTATACACACACACACACACACGCATACAGTACACACACCTCTCGCCCACGCTGTTGCTGCTTTGCGTCAGAGGCAACGCACGAGATTCCACTCACACACACACACACACAGACAGTCACTCACTCACTCCCTCCTTCTCTATCTCCCTTTCTCTATCCCTCGCTCAGAGGAGGAAAAAGAACTATGAATCAACAGGCACTCCTTTTATGGAGCTTCAGACTATCTTCAAGGCTGAACTGACATGTGACAGCAATGTAGTTTATTGACTACAGCAGATATTCTTGGTGGTTTTGGAGGAGGGAATTATAAAAGGATTTTACCAAACATAATAGTGTAGAAACTGCGTGAAGCACGTCAGATGTGCGTCAATAGCCTTAAGTGATCATTTTGTTTTCAGTTAGTGTGACTAACACTTTATAACTTTACCACCCAGCCATCACAGTGTAATCGACTTGCAACAGTTAATTGTTTTTATGCCTCACTGTTTAAACGAGCAATGATCAATCTTATAAATAATCTTATTTCATACAGATGGGGGCCAGCACTAAGGAGTTTTTCCGCCTGGTGGAAGAGTTTGTGGATCTGATCGGAACACAGATGAAGGGATTCCAGGACATCTATGAGGTCACAGAAAACTTAGGTGAGGCTTCTTTGCCTTTGACCCTCTATACTAAACTAGGAGCTATCAGCAAGCCTGGAGTTTGGGTGTAAAGCAGCCCCCCGCCTCCAGCACACACAGCACATGCCCCAGTTCCTAAGGTTAAGTTTAGACCCAAGTTCTCACCGCCTCCTGTGTGAAAGCACATATTCGCAGACACATAAATTCGCAAGAACACCCACTGGTGAGAGAGAGAGAAAGCAAACACTATCTCAGCGTGAAGATGATTTACATGAAACCACAGTGAAACCTCTAACACCACCCTCATCTTGAAGGGTGAATGATGCACATATGCCCAAGCTCCAAACTTCCCACTTCTCCAAGTCTTTGGTCTCCATTACACAGTGACACTCAGCATGCCAGGGACAAAGACTAACAGAAAAACCTATAATATACGCAGTTATTTAGGGGTCATCTACAAGCACTCACTTTCTCTAAGAGAGGGCTCTTAGTCCATTTGTTCTGTTTTTCATCTGTTATTTATTCCTCCCTTCCTCCCTAATTCCCCCTGCAGAGCTGAGCATCCAGAAGAGACCCAAAGCCATGCCCACTGACATCACTTTCCCCATGAAGGGCTGGAGGGGAATGACCGAGTGGGTCAGGAACTCCGAGGAGAAGATCACTGTCACACGCAACGCTCTGTCCTTTGACGTGCCTGGTGAGGGTCACACACACACACACACACACACACACACACACACACACACACACACACACACACAGAGCTACACTACGCTCTAGATAATACAAGGATATCTTCATATGCTGCACATAACACACCTATACAGCTACATCCTATCTATACATTATTCTAATAGTATCAGCCTCATATGAATATATCTGTGTTTGTATTTCAGATGAGGAGGACACATCATCTTTCGTGACCGGAATTGTCCTTTACCGCAACCTGGGAGTGATGCTGTCTTTTCAGAGGTAAGAGTCTAGGCATAAACAACTAGGCATAAACCATCACATGCAGACAGAGCTGCCACAGTGGCCCAGGGTAGAGAGACAAGACTGCCCACTGTCCTCTAGAGCACACCTGAGGGAGCCTAGGCAATGTCCTCAGCACTGACAAGACAAAGGCATCGCATTGCTGCCCAGCGGGAAACTTGTTAGCTGCCTACCATCAATTTCATGTTGTTTCTTTTTCTTTTTTTTTCGGGGGACCTCCTGAGATTAATGGTGACTTCTAGATTCAAGTTGCCCCTCAGTCTTAGTAAATTATTTTTCTGTTTCTGTCTGTCTCTGTTTTCATACTAAAAAAACACTCTGTGTTCTCTTCTTCTCTTTAGCAACACCACTCTTCTGAACTCCAAGGTAGTCTCGGTTATCGTGAAGCCCGACCCCGGTCTCTTGTCCTCTCCTGTTGAGATCGAGTTCCCTCATCTGTACAACGTGAGTTACCATACACTCGCTCCTCAAGGCTAGCTTCTCTTCAGTGCAAACCCCACTGTTTGTCATTTCTGAGTGCATTCGGCGCAAAATGGTGGCATTGATTTTTCCCCCACTTACCTCAAGGAGGAAGGCAGTTTAATCACCTCCCTGAGGGATATTTGGTGAAAGGTCTCATTAACAGACAGACAGCGGGCTGTAGACGATCAGTGACTGTGTATACTCGTCTAGTGTTTCAAATGGGGCTGGAAAACGTTTTGGTGTTAGCGTGTTGACTGGGCTGTTTAGTGTGTTAGTGTCACCTATGTCGGTGCGCCATTTAGAACAAAATGTTCCGTCCAGGTCCGTTGATTGTCCTACATACTTACCACCGCACAGTGGCTGACCCTATGAATCTCTCTCTCTCTTTCCCTCCCTCCCTCTCTCTCTCTCTGTCTTTCTCTGCTCCCCTTCCTCTCTTTTTTCTTTTTCTCTCTAAACAGGGCACGATCAATGAAACATGCATCTCCTGGGATGAGAGCGAAGCGTAAGTATTAACACTGCTTCACTTGTCTCTCTGTCCACTCGACAAGCGCCCTTTGGGCAGTAAATCTGTCCTTCCAAGTCCACAATCCACAAATCGAGAGCAGGCCAGCCTGCCATCCATCCACATAGAGTGCAGAACCAATGTTTTTTTTTATTTATTTCTTGTTGTAGATCAGTGTTAGGGGGACAGTTGGCACTTAGTACAGTCTTTCCCACTCACTGCCTGTGAGGCAGACCTAGGGCACTGACACCGTCTGTGATTCCTCTCCACTACCATGTGTTGATGCTCCACGACATCCAAGTCCTCCCTATTTGTTGCACCCCCTCCTCCCCACTAGCAGAATTCACACTAAACAGGTTGCATAAGATCCTGCAAGAGACACACTAGGTGCCAACAGAGGTGAGGCACAGGTGTATTCCTCAGGTGTGTGTGTGTGTGTGTGTGTGTTAGTAGGAGAAGAGGGCAAATGCTTCAGAGGAACACTCAAGCATAGCTTTAGGTATTTGTAAGAGGATTGGGCATACTAGCACATGAAGAAATAAGGAAGACAAACACAAGTGGACATGCACACACACACACACAAACACACAGACACACATACACGCACACACACAAACAGGAAAGCAGGACTCCAAACGCGGCGCAGCTGCATCATTTGCATTTATATAGATTTGTAGCCTTGCAAACAACAAGCCAAGATAAGCAGTTCAGATACACCAGGCCCTTTTCACCACGACCTGGCACACCGCAGCTTGAAAACAAAGAGCGGGGCCGAGCAGATCTAATTAGCCCAATACTCTTTCAGGAGGGCGGGCCATCACAGCCAAATTAAATTCGGCTTTGGCTAACAGACATGATGGATGCGCCCCTGCTACAAGACTAGCTTGGCGGGAGAAGCGCAGAGTAGAGTTGGCCATCCTTGTAGCATTATTTGTCTTTTTTTTTCTCCTTTTGAGTGTTGGCACAAAGTTCTCTGGCCAATGAGAGAAGGAGAGATATAGATTGAACTGGGCCTACTCAATCGTTTCCAGACTGGTTCTCTCTCTCACTCTCTCTCTCTCTCTCTCTCTCTCTCTCTCTCTCTCTCTCTCTCTCCATCAAGTCCCTACTGGTGTCTTACCCTTGAGCTGAGAAGTGATTGACTTTGTAAAAAGCTCAGCCCCTCACCCTGACGAAGATAAAGAGAACTAGCTCAACCTCACTAAGCTAGGGGAACGAAGTTTAATTAGCCAACACGCTATCCAGTGACAGCTTGGTGTGCCGCTGTTTCCCCAGAATCCCTGAGCACTGGCATCACTCCTCTAATACTTCACCATGACCTCGTTTTTTTTTTTTTCTTCCTTTACACGATGGATCAGAAAGTGCAAGATCCATTACAACCCCCCAGGATAGAAGGGTGGGAATATGGCGCTTCACATGTGTCTCCATCTGTCCTGTGGGACTTTCTCTAGGTCTCAGAGTTGATTTTTTATTGCCCCCCCTCCCTCCTCCACATACACACACACATACACCCGCTGACTCCCTCCCCGCTTCAGACTGAGCCTTTTGCTCAGGACCAGGATGGAGTAGTAGTGGGAGGATGAACTGCTCTAAGATGGATCCCAGTTGGTTCTATTTCCATCGTCACACATTTCTCTCTCTCTCTTTCTCTCTCTTACTCTCTCTCTCACTAAGTCACTTCCCACTCTCTCCGCCACGCTGCCCAGGGCAATGGAGACTGGCGTCCGTCAGAGAGTAGGCTATGCGAGATGGCATCTGCTTCCCAGTGCCACAACAGATGACTTTTTTTTTTTTATAGGCCACCATGTGTCATGGGTAGGAGAGCTGTCAGTGAACTGATGGAAAAACGCGCCAAGTCAATTTTCTAACCATGAGGAGAAGACAAGAAAGTGAGAGAGGGAGGAAGAGACTTAGCCTGCCAGACAAGCAGACAGACAGACAGACAGGCAGGCAGATTCAAAGAAAGGATTTGGGTGTTTAAAATTGAACGGCTTGTTGGTTTTTTGTAGATTTCCATTCCCTTGTGTTTGTCCTTCCGAGTCACCAAGGTCTCTAATCAAGCTATCTTTTTCTTAAGTTCCAAATTCTAACTTCTTCCATTTATTTCCAAATGAATATGCAGAAGAATTGGGAGGTTAGGGCCACTGAATACATTGGAAGCAATGTAAGATAGATGATAAGAGTTTTTTCCACATGCACATGTCCTTAGGCAAGAACCAGGCAGTTGATGATCATGCAAATGCCATGAATCATGGCAAAACTAATGAGTACTCCCAAACATTGCAGACAGGGAATAGGGGATCACTCAGAAAACCCAGGTCAAGCGAACCCTTCCCTTGGTTTGCTAAATGCCCTGCAACAATATGCTAATGGTCCAAGAAGAGCTTTAGATGTTGGCTGAATGTGTGATGCTAAATATTCTGTCCTCTTGAACCTCCAATTGGCCTTGCAGATGCAAAGTACCCATGGGACACAATTACAGACAAACAATGGTTTACAGAAAACAAACTTTAATCTACTAAAATCTTTTTCCCTTTGGTCTATATGTACATTGCCTTTTGGAGAACTTTTAAAAGGCTGATTACAGGAAAATGACAAAATACGAAAGAGACATAGACTACATTTACTGTTATAAAGAATTTGTTTTATATAATAGTTTGCAGTTCAAAATGTTCAAATCAGTGGGTCTCAGGCATACCATTCAGGTGTGCATTATGAAAGTGCATTGATTTGCACATAAACCAAGTGTGCACTGACACGCATATCACTGGTGCCCACCCACCGCGTTCTTCACACCAGCTGTCTCTGACAGAAACCTTGGGGACTGATAAAGAGGTTAATTTGAGACGTTTTCTAAGAAAATTTCTCCTGTCTCACAATCCGTTCCTTCGCTCTGCTCCTCTCCCCTGTGCAGTCTCTCTCTGCTCGGATCGTGGTCTCCGCGAAACTGCAGAGCGCTGCCTATCGACTCGTTCAGAACCAAATGCGTGTGTGACGGACTCTCCACCTTCGCCATTTTAGCGCGGCCGAATCCTGATGTGGTAAGTCGATTACAGACATATTTGTCTTTTTTGAGAATGTGAATGTATGTGTAATGACTTTGGAGAGAAAATGTTCGTTTAAAGCTGTTTTCTAGCCCTTAAGCTGATGTCGTTCTGTCTCCGTCTTTGTCTGGTCGGGTGCAGGTATCATTCAATAGTCTATGGTCTTGATCCCGTTACCACGAAATGGTATAAGGAGACAGAATACGTTTTTTCTTAATTGACAGTGAGCAAAATCAATATATATGATACATTCGATTGCATTTTTCGATAGAAATGAAATGCCATTAGATGATTTTGATGTAGGCTAAATGTTTGACTGGCACATATGTGACTTGTAGGCTGCATGTGTGTATGCGGTACTATTCACAGCCAGTTTTAATTAACAAAACTGATAGAGATGTTTTTGTACCGCTGAAATTAGAAACCTTTGCTTGCATGCATTTAAAATACTATTCAAACACCGAAAGGCGTCATTTT
>JAVQKI010169637.1:0-13156 GCA_036025975.1 Nematalosa erebi
CATGCCCCCACCAACACCACCGCCACCCCCCCCCCCCCGCACCCCCTCCCCCCCCACACACACACACACACCCACACCCACACCCCCACACACCCTTTGCTAACTTCAACCACCAGAGCCACATCAATACTTCAAAGCTGTGAACTATAGCCTCAACTATTTGGTAGCATTAACAGTTAGGCTTACTGCTTACTGCTAACACTATGAACCACACTGTTCTCCTTAACTTATGCTGGATCCAGTTTTAACCTGCCCAATAGCTGAAGGGAAGGAGCATGAACCTTACCAGTTACCACTCTTATATACCCTGCACCCAGGCTTAGCATGTCATTTAGGTGGCAATCACAGTAGTGCCCCAGAGATGATCTAGATCTCTAGTTCTAGGTTGATGGTTCCTGTGACTGAGGATATATCCTATACGTTACATATCCTTAATGTTTAATAGGAAGGGTTAGATTTTCAATTCCTGTCTGCCTTCCCATACTGCAAGTGGCTGATGACATGATAAAAAAAACTCAAGTGTGTTTCCTGGCCTGGTGCCCATGTAATGGCCATGCACTGAGTTCATGTTTCAGCGCTTAGAAAATGAATGTGTGTTCAGTTTTTTTTTTTTTTTTTGTCTGCAATTATCTTACTGTTAGCTCAGTAAAATTAAATCACCCGTCTAGGTCAGCACTTAAAATTACAGTGTAAAGACTGTAGTTTGTACACAGTGTGAATAGGTTACTTTATTGCACTGGTAGACTCAATTAAGGTAGTTGCAGGAGCAGACATATTTTGCAGTACTAATAATGGAAATATTTACATAAGTGTGTTGTTAATCTCTGTGAAGCCAACCACTACATAAACCTCTTTGAAATGTTCTGTTTTATTTACACAGTGTAAACTGACCTTAATAAACAAACACCATACCCTTTTATAAGCACATTTTGGCCTCTTTTAAATCCAAATCTAGGAGCCATCCTAGATCTTTTTCACATGGTATCAGTTGAGCTGTTCAGCTGGCAAATTTGCAGTGAAATGGAAACACCAGAAGTGTCTGCCTCACAGGCCGTTGTAACTGGACTCAGGAGCCGTGTGGAGACACCCATGATGGCTGCCAATATGGAGAGCCTACCCTCAGCTCTCACTTTCACTTGTGCTGGCTACCTGACCTCCACACGTCCCGCCACTACGCTCCACCACCTTAACACTCTTTATCCTCCGCTGTCCAGGTCGTCCGTTTGAAGCCGTAACAGGCCCCCCAGGCGCTGTTTCATTCCACCCAGCTGTGGAAAGCCGAGAGTGGCCAGGCCCGGGCTAGGGGTCTCGGGGGGCCTCCGGGGCCTGTCCGTAAAAAGCAGTAAGGTGTGACTTACGGTGACCGACAAAAGATCCAGGTGTCAGGTTCACTCTCCACGCCTGCTGCGTCGCCTTTTTAACTGCAGGTCCCGGGCAGCGGCAGGTAAGCCAATATCAGTGCTCGTTTGCCTTCAGGACAATGGGGGTTGGGGTTAGGGTGAAGGTGGGGATGGGGATGCAGGTGGGGGTGGGGGTGAGTTAGGACTGGAGTGAGATGATGAGGAAGGGGAATGACGAGAAGGCTGGAATCTCAGCGGTGATGGGGAAATCAAACGAGAGCTGCTCGGAGCCAGAGTGTGAGATACTGTAGAGTGTCCTCTGACAGGTGTCTGAAATCAGGTCAGTGGGAGTGGGGAAAGGGAGTGGGGGGTCTGGGGAGGAGGAGATCGGGTGTAATTTGCTTCAAAAAAGCTGCAAGAAATCAGAGGTCATCCTCATCACGGTACTCCTTTAAAACCAAGAGAACAGACATGGAGGTGTATTATTCATGGAACAGAAGCACAGTAACACTGAGACGTAATGGAGAATTCTAGATTTTTTTTTTCCTGTGAAGAACCTCGAATAAATTCAGATTTTGATTTATGCTGCCGCCTTTTATTTTCATCCTGTCCCTCGTGCTTTCTGACTCCACCTTTCTCGCTCTCTTTCCCTTTCTCTCTTTGTCTGACAGGAGGAATTTGATGTGGAGGCAAATGGCCAAATCCATACAGATAAATCATAAAAACATAAGCTGCTCACAAACAATATGCAGCACTGGCCAACGGGTTGTCTGGCAGCTTCTTGAGCTCCACTTGACATTGCTTTGGGCCTTTCTCTTTTCCTGTTTTTTGTAAAAAAAAAGTCTTGAAAGGGGGCGTTCTCAGACGGACCATACTGTGCTTGTGGCTTTACTGTTTCTAAGTCCCTGTTGTGAATAGCGCACAATCAGGATGAATTCTTATGTGACTCTTTTTTACATGCTCTTTCTTAGGTCAGCAAGATAGCCTGAAGGAACTGGGGAGGAAGCGATCGCCTGTACCAAACTTTGGCGCCAAGGGAAAAGAATAGAAAATGTAAACAAAGAAAAGGTAAATGAAAGGAATGACTATTTCAAAAAAGGTAAACAACTGTAAAGACAAAACTGTAGAGCTGACTAACCATGAAGAAAGAGCTTCATTCAAACTATGCAAAGAAAGAGCTCTTTTTTCTCCCTGGTCCCTGCTGAGAATGTTTGTTTTTTCTGTTCATCTGCCTTTTTCTATTTATTATGGATTGATAAATTGTAGGGATCCAGACTGTCAAACTTATGACAAAAACACATCTCCCTCACTC
The DNA here is from genome assembly GCA_036025975.1 of Nematalosa erebi. Lineage (NCBI taxonomy): Eukaryota > Metazoa > Chordata > Actinopteri > Clupeiformes > Clupeidae > Nematalosa > Nematalosa erebi. The sequence continues at coordinate 2,653 of JAVQKI010169637.1, forward strand.
ACATGCTCTGGCTCCAACACACACACACTCATGGTCAAACCCACTCCTAAATGAGGTAGACCAGAGGTGCAGGCAGGATCAGGGTAGGTTAGGGTCACCAGCAAGGCTTAGCCAACTCCACCATGTCTCAGCAAAGCCCTCATATGCTCTTTATTTCTGAGATCCTCAAAGATAAATTACCCTCCGCGGCGCTAGTCACTGCCTGAACACTCTATAAAGCCTGATATAAACTACAGCGCAAGGGCTGCAATATATAAGAGCCAATAAGCAGAATATAAGATGGCCTTTAAAACAGACTCAAACAAGCTCATGTGTAGATGTCAGTCAAAATATTGGCCAAACATATCATGGCGTCCAAAAGTAACAAACCATATTTTGGCTCAGGCACAGGAGCCAATTTGATTCACACGCTTGTGCCAAGGTGCTTCAGGCAAAGAGCCCTGGCAGCCATGAATGTGAGGCATGTAAAGATTATTCTTGTGGGTGACGGAGGAGTGATGGACGAGTCATGTTCGAGCCCTGTAGAAGAAGCTCATAAAGTGGGGGAACGATGTACAAGAATATACTGACTGACTCAACTTACAAACACCACCCTGACTCATAAGCTTGTGTGAGAGAGACATAGAGATGAAAGAGAAGGGTTGAGTTGATGGTCGTCAGTGTTGGGTTGGATGCCACCATCCCCAGGTCTTCTCATTTCGAGTTTTTTTTTTTTTTTTTTTTTTTTACCAAGGAGTTTGAATATCAAAGCTATTGTTTGTCATAAGAGCAAAGCTGTCGCAGTGCATTGTCACGCACGAAGGTCAAGCCACTCGCTGCCAGACAGAAGTGCTTTGAAACCCAGGATCTCGACTTCCATCCAGGGGCAAAAAAATGCCTTAGAGGGAAAGAGATTGAGAGGGAGGCTGAAGGAAAAGAAAACCAGAGACAGCAATAGGTTTGAATGAGATATACATACCACCCTCTTCACACACACACACACACACACACACACACAGACCTCCCCCCATTCTATTTTAACTTAAATGGAGTTCTCCTGGTGCTCCCATTCCCCCTCACACACCCCCACTGAGTAGAGACTGAGAGCATGTATGATACTAATGCACTAGAGTGGCCAGTTCAGCACTGGGACTCCGGCCTGCCTGTCCATTAGCCTTGTGCCTGTCTGATGGAGAGCACCACTACTGACAGATGGTGACAGGTGTAGCAAAATAAATAAATGGCATGTCAGAGCCGCATAGCCTGCTATATGCATCATGTTTTGCACTATGCAAAACATACACACTCATGCAGAAAAATGCATTTCCGGGTAAATGGATGAGGTATGTATTTCCACTGGCCGTGTTGGTTCTTGTGTTTTGTTTTGTTTTTTTTTTGTCTCTTATTGCCTAGTGTGTTTTTATTTGTTTCCTGTTGCTAGAGGGATATCAGATCTCGCATATTGGGACTCATAACACTACTTTAGAATTCCATGACGGGTTTGTTTCCATCATCGGAGCATGGAGCCAGGCCGTTTCATGAGAAGGGGAGGAGGAGGTCAAACATTTGGTTTTGAATTATTATTACTTAATGGCTTAGGATATTAGCTCTGGCACCATCTTTTAAAAAAATGTTCACCATTGATGTAAAATACTAAAGCACTGTAGTTTTATAATCTATTTTAGGCAGTATTCAGTGGATTTGAAACTCAACAAGAATGAAACAGATTCACTCCATGTGTCTTTAATAATGTTTTTTTCACCTTAATGAAATATGTTCCATTATTTTTTTGCATGTCCTCATTTATTGTAAACGGCGAACTTGTAAGCCCTACGAACTTGCAGGATGGTTTGCTGTTTTGGGGAAGCCATCTTGGTGTGTAAAGTGTACATGTGTAAACCCCCAGTGTCTGATGACTCTGTCTAGGTGTGTAAGCCTTCCTAGAAAACCATATGTGATAAAACTAGGCTTACATAGAAAAACAACATTCCACAGATCATAGTTCAGGCCATGTGCAATATCCTCTTTTCACTGCCACTCCTACAATAAAAAATTAGTGCAAACTATGAGAGGAGAGAGAGAGGGGGAGGGAGAGAGAGAGAGAGAGAGAGAGAGAGAGAGAGAGAGAGAGAGAGATGGGGAGAGGAGAAAAAAACCTCTTACACTAACAAAACCTTTATTACTTTGGTATGAATTTGGTCAAGGCAATTTCATAGCCACATCTGCAACTAATACATCTCCGGGTAGGATTTGTAAATAGAGTACAGTGAAGAGTTTGTTCCACTAATACATTCTAAACACCAGCAGGCCCTGTGGCCTTTGAGGTTAGGGTTACACTCAATATGGAGCTGGAAGCGGCTCCGATGTAACACTTTGCACATGGCTCAGCGTTGCCGAATTAATCATTCTTGATGAAAACACCGGTGTCCTTTTTCCACTGGTGGGCATCATTTTATTTCCATAAAAATGCAGGGAGGAAAAAAGGGATGGATGGACATTCAGGGAAAGGAAGAGAGAAAAAGTATTTGTTTTGTGTGCTCTTCCATTTTTTGGGAAAAAAGGAAGAGGCTCTTGACAAGGACATAAATTGTGTCTTCTGTGAGCAGATTCTCTGTATCCACTGCACTGTCCCGAAGGGCCAGCCCCAAACATGGCCGAAGAGCGCATTAATCAAAGCCAGTGGCGGCGACAAACAAGGAAACTCACTCTTCGGCGCTGCGGCAACAAGACAGCCACCAGTGCCCTCTGCCCCCATCTTAATGAAAGCTTTATCTTGTTTAACAAGCAAGAGGGTGGGGTGGGGGGAAACCCCCCTGTAGAGTCAATCAGGACAGCTTTTCCCATTACTGACTTGTGCTTGTTTTTTTCTCCCTTTAATTCCGCAAGAGAACACACTACTGTCATGTGAGGCTTTCTTTTCTCTCTTTCTTTCTATTTTCCCATTAACATTTTTCTATCATTCTTCAGTTGCCCTTTAAAATGGGACTATCCTCAGATAGATCCCCTTTCCAGTCCAATGGCTCTTAGGCTGTTGTGGCGGAGAGCTGGGATAGGCTGGGGGAATTGTATTGGGGGACATCAAAATTGCCCCTGTTGTCATCAAACCTTGACCTGATCCCAATTTGCCTTTCTCCGGCTGATCCGTCAACAACGTGGGATCAAAACGGAATATGTCTCCCAGCATTCCGACTGCTTCAGGATGAGTGTCACTCACTGTCCTTCTCTATTCACTTCCTGTGAGCCAAGCCCCTGAACAAAGGCTCTCTCTTTCCCCCACTCTGTCCTGTCCTCCTGCTCTCTCTCTCTCTCTCTCCATCTCTCATACACTCCGTTTTCTTCTCCCTCTCTCTCCTTTTCCTCCGAGCACTAAATGCAACACATATTTATGAGATTGTCTGGCTACTCAGGTTTCATGTTGATGCATAAATGCACTGTTATTTCATCCCTCCCTCTGAATAGAAACATATGAAAATGTTACTTGGGACTTTTGTCGCCTGGATGGATCCTTTTGTTGGTTAAGCTTTCCGGTTGTGGAGCAATTAATAAAAGACATCAGACTGTAGACACGAAGGATCCTTTCAGGTCAAATACTGTAGACACATTGAAAAATGACCAAATCACACGAGTAAAACACAAGAAAATATGCCCTGCTGTGACGTCTGCCCATATTGATGGTTGTCGATGGAATTGTTCAGACAAGACGAAAAACAAAACCGCCTTGTCCTGCACGCAGAGAGCTGACTTAGCAGGGTGCATGTGCGGACACGGAGGAGGAAACGTTGAGCTGAGCTGAGGCGAAAGACTTGCCCTGGAGCAGGACAAGGAGTATGCTGTGGCTAGTAGTGCCTGCTAAACCATGTCATTTGTTGTACAAGACTATGGCTTGGCCTTGTGGTTTAGGAAACGGTGGTGGAAAACAATAGGCACTCTCTCTCTCTTTCTCTCTCTGGCTATTTATCAGTGGGAGATTACTGGATACACTTCTTATTCAAAAATCTTGAGCTTAATAGTGAAGAGAGGGAGAGGAAAGAGTAAAATATCTTACTATATAATTTTAGAAGAATTGATGAAGGAAAAAACAGTCAAAAACATCACATCTTTTCTAAACAATGTAGCAGTACTGTTCAGTAGGAGCTGGTTGTTATCACCCAGAGGGAAAGAGGCACGGTCTGGGTGAAAATGCCCCATCTCACCCTGTGAGTTCACGACTCCAGCGGGGTTCAGAAATGTGTTTTTAATTGAGAAAGCAAATCCATACATAGCAACTGCACCCTCAGATTTAATGTGAGATAAGACACATGTTTCTTTCAAACATATTAGCCACAATAAAACTGTTGGGGGCAGTTGTAGAACTAATAAACCAAGTTTATTTAATGTGAAAGAAGTTGCTCACAGTCATAACAATAGCAACTCCTGGTAGACTGCTCTATTAAATAGGTGCATGGAGGGCTGTCGGAATTGGAATGAGAGATCATGGTGGGGAAGAGACAATTAAGCAATACAGCTGAATGCGAATGGGGTTTGTAATGGATATATTGATGTCTGTGATTCAACTGCAGTGGGCAAGCCTGGAGCAATATATTCTTTGAAGAATATAAAATTGCTTTTATACAATAGTTCCACCACCAACTAATCATACTTAAAGACACCATGCTTTTATATATACTCCATTTGTAGCACAGCCTCCCCCAATGCAGCACATCGCTTAAATGAATGGAATGTTCATATCTAAGAATTTTATGTAAATCGGTGACGAAGTGAGAAGATATCCTGGGATTTCCTCACTCATGGAATCCCTCTGGTCCTTTCAGAGCTCAAGAAATGGTTTAATCTGACCAAACTGTTTACATAAAAATAGTAAGGGATGAGTTTGGGTCCTGATGATGTTATGATAGGAAGTTTGAGTGTAAAGGAATTTTTTAGCATTTTATCGCTTAGTTGTTTGAAAGCCAAAAGACAAGGAGAAAAGACAGGAGGAAGGAAGAGACAGGTTTTTAAAGAACTTTCACTTAGTAGTGTATTCTAGTAATAATAAAAAAAAAAACATGGAGAGTGAAAAAATGATGGAACAGAGAGTGGGCGAAATCAAGCGCATATGCGTAAGATTTATCTGTTTTGTCTATAGGCCGCATTGTGCAGCACTCCTGATTACGTAGCACTGGCCCTTGCTCGACTAATGCAACAGATAAGATCTCCATTTCCTCTGGCCCAAAGCTCTCCCTCAACATGAGCCATTATAAAAAAAAAAAAAAAAACACTCACTCACACGCTCATTTCCAGTCGCCAGTCCTACGAGATCTACAAGAGCTATATATGCCCATTATCTATTATTGAGCACAGGGAAAAGTAGACTTCTGGAATTAAAAGAAGAATGGTTCAGAACACTGAACACTGAACATTGAAAGAGTGCTATTTCAGCTGAGGTTTTGGAATCAGAGGACAACACGTATTCCATTGGGGAAGAGGCAACAAGCACATTGAAAGTCTAGTTACTGTGGAGGGAGCTGGCTAGAGAATACAGTGTAACTGCTGCCAAACTGCTCACTGCACCAAAGGAAACCAACAAATGTGACTTATGCAATAGATCCCTGCTTGCTAAATTGGAACATGCATACAGACACATACTTTCCAGGCCCTTTAACAGAGTGTTTAAGTGTGATGTAGAACAGTGTGGTATCTTTTTTTCTCTACCACTGTTTTACTGAATTCTCAATGCTAATGCCTTCCCCCATTTTCATAGGGAAGACTAACCAACATCTGTTACAAACGAGCCACAAGTTCAGGGTGATGATTCAAATTATTCATTTACAACTGATTTCTTCTTTTTTATTTTTTTCTTCCTGTGGATGCAGAGAGCAGCATGTTTTTGTACGAAATTAAACATGTGGCTCGGGGCCTAAAGAGCAATGACCTGCAGTCCAACAGGCCCTGCTGTGGTTGAGGGTAGCAGGGAGAAGGGAGGGCTGCCTCCTCCAATCCAATATCAATCTGCTCCCCCCATTAATTAATTGCACATTAATCAGGAATCTGCCTCATCTGCTGAGAAATTAAAAATGCAAATTAAATATCAACCAAATATCAAAACATGTTAGCGCAAGTGGATGACAGATGATCTAACAATCCACCCCCTGTCCCCTCTCCCCCTTGCCATTTTAACAGACATTGCTATGGTAACGGTCTTTTTAATCACAGTGATTGGGGTAGACTGGGATTTTAATGTTAATCTCTGATATCTATAGTGGAAATTTGAGAGTGACCTCAAAACACAGGAGCCAGAAGGACAGCAGGCTTAACTGGTGCCACGCTCTGGTTCCACCGATTCACTCCGATCCGGTATATGCTCCTATAGAAAGAGTAAAGACAGTCAATAATCAATTATGATAAATGATGGCAAAGACCAGGTCAAACAACAAAGACCTGCCTTGTTAAAATGTGCCATTAACAACGGGCTCTCTGCGGTTTGCTAATTAAGATAACATTTAAAAAAAAAAAAACTGTGATAAATGATTAATGTGTAGACCTAGACTTAATTTCTGAGTAACTCAAAAAGACCAAGATTTCATTTACTGATAAGGCAACAAAGGCTACCTTAGCTAGAATTTCTGCAAGGACAATGCCCTATAATGTAAATGTACTCTTAAGAGTGTAAGGATTGATTAAAAACACTGTAAGCAGCCTTTCATTTGACACTAAATAGAAAATGTAGTCAAAAATCACAGTCATTCAGTCTCTCACTCACATCTTCAACATTGTTCCTCATCTTTCTGATACAGCACTTAAATAAGGCTGGGAGCGGCTGGATGAAATCATATTCACCCACCATGAGACTAAATCAGCAGCCTTTGAGGAAAAAGCCACAGTGCCTTACTCCTTCCCCTTTCTTCCCACTGTCCCAGGGAGAAAGGGAGAGAAAAAAACATCTGAATGATTCAGCCATGTAGCCATTAGTTGTTTGATTAGCGAGAAGAACACCAACATTAGACAACTACAACTTTGACAAAAGAGGATGAATGGAGGCTTTGAAAATGCATTACAATTCTTAAAACTAATATGGAAAAAATCCCTGTGTGAGGGAGAATCAAATTAATACATAAGGTTACACATGATCTGCGACTTCACAAAGACACACAAGGTAGGAACAGGATCCACTGGTCATGTCAACCATTATTACTGAAGTAGGGATATAGGGAGCTATGGTTTGGCTTTCAGTGGTCCTCCAATCCTGGACAGTGAGTAAGCAGCTTGGCTGAGGTGGACAGTGTCAGACATAGGGAAGGTGATGGAGTGCATGGCTGATGAACTTGATGGTAAATGGCTGCAGCAATTACAATTTACAGTAACTCATCCGCACTTCAAGTAAAACCTCCATCCTACCAATTCACCATCCACACCACACCATCCCTTTTCTCCTTATTCTCTGTGGGCATTCACATCCTTTGTCTTTACTGTTGTTCATCTTCAGACTACAAACCTACCTAACTCACCTCACCGCAATGTTTTTCCCTTCTCTTTTCCCTCCATTTGTCACCTGTCCCATATGGACTTTTCCCCATTTTCTGTCAGGGAGACTGAGACAGCCTTTTGAATGCCTTGACACAGGCACTGGAGAAGGGAGGCAGCACTCATTTAAAAAATAATGGCCCTCCTGCAGAGCTAATGGAATGAAAGATATCCCAATGATCTGACGTCTGGTGTTCTGGCAAACTGTAGATAAGACGGCAGGATCAGATTTTACTAGCTGGCAACAAACCCCTAAATGGATATTATGGCAGTGTTACCAAATGTGCACATTGACTTCAGCTTTCTCAACTTAAATCTGTATTTGCCTTCAAAAGAGGCAGTCAATTCTGATTGTAATAGTTGTTGGGGTGGATTTCCAGATTAATAAGTCTTATTCATACACTTCAGGATTATTAATGCATCAGTCTGTCTATCTGTCTATCTATCTACACTGGTGAGCTCAAGATCACTATTTTCTTCATTTTAACAGAGGACATACCAACCTTATACTGGCATGCTTTGCATGGCAGAGCAACTCTCTGCAGCCAGCTTCCCCACATCAACAGTAGCTTTTGTGCATTAACCACATCCTCCTTCCTCCTTTGTGGGTCATCGTTATTGACCGAATGCCCACAACAAAAGAAACCGTCCCAGAGATACAGATGAAAAATCACCAAATGACCCCAGTCTTTACTTTCGGGAAGGTTTTAATTAGAATCTCTGCACAGCTTCATCATGTTCACACTGTGTGTGTGTGTGTGTGTGTGTGTGTGTGTGTGTGTATGTGTGTGTGTGTGTTCACGTGCACATTTTTCTGCCAAGCCCACCCAAACCCCATTGTGATCGCAACAAGAGATTACTAAAGGGCACAATTACTCCAATTTCCATTTCTACCGCCAAATGAAGACTAATGTTAGTTTGGATCAAATTTTAATATTGCATTTCGGAAGTACAGTATGGACTTTAGGTTATATTGCTTTAATGTTGGTGAGACGCAATTGCAAGGGACAATAATTCATCCCCTCAAATAATTTACTGGGCTATATAGTCTGTTCCAATGACTCCCATCAAAGAGATGGAACATTCTGGAAAGTAACATATCGCAGCAACCTCCCAGAATCCTCCATTTCTTAAAGGTTGCCATATGTCACAGCGAGTGAACGGCTTGTGGAAATTTTTTCCCTCCAATGTGACAACTGCGAGATGTGGGATGACGAAGTCTGCTCCTAAGCCGACATGTTCTATTTCTGATGAGCCAAATGTTGCTTTTGTGGCTTTCGCAACGGGGTAAGGAGCCACACCACGTGGGTGATGGAGGTTATTTCATCTGAAAGAGGAGAGCGAGGGGTGGGTGGATGTGTGAAGAGAGCTGTGGAGGTTTGGGTGGGATTGGATGGGGTTGGTGTGGAGGAGGTAGGCACCTCACCATGGGAAGTTCCTGCAAACACAGGCTGCACCCACTTTTTAAATTCCATTTGTCTTGTTAATGTGCCCCCTTTGATTACCTGATTGCGCTGGATGACTGTGGAGAAATCTGATTGCATGAAATTATACAGAGCAAAACTTTTGATTGGGGAAGGATTCAAGGGAGGAGGGAAGTGTGTGTGTGTGTGTGTGTCTGTGTATGTGTATGTATGTGTGCACGCACGCATGTGTATATGTGTGTATGTGTGTGTGGGGGAAGGGTAGGGGCAGGAGAGAGAGAGAGATGGTCGTCACAAACCATTGACGGGAGCCCCTGCGAAATTTGGCCTCATTGATTTGGAATCAAGAAAGTGGCTCTCCTAATTGTAATCAGACCCTGGTCTTAGGGAGCAATCTATTTTAAAACCCAACTTCCGTGCTGTGCAAACTCTCAGGCTTTTACAATGTGACAATTGTGTTGCACACCTTGTTAATTATGAGTTCTTTGAGGGGAGAGTGGGGGGAGCTTTAAGTCATTGGCCCCGGCAAGAGTGGATGAATTATTTCAATGACCGGAGGTTGCTGCCCCAGGGAAGGCGACCTCATTATGAGTGATTTTTTTTAAAGAGACACCGAAATCCATCAGTTCTAGCTTGCATGTGAGGAGGTTTAAAAAGGGGTGGGGAGAGAAAAAAAAAATTAGCTGAAATCTGGTTCTGATTACATCTGCAGGTGGAGTGTGTGTCATGCAAGAAGGAACACACCGGAAAAAGTATTTTTTGTGGAGCCCAGAAACATCCTGTAAACAATATGGCAAGACATGATTAATCTCTTGGTAACACTTCCACCCTCTGGGGTTGAAAGAGGGTGGATCTTTGACTGCCAGTTTGACAAATCAACATCGGTATCTCTGGTGCAGATACAAAACACATTATAATATTCTGTAATTGGAAAATTACATAATTTTAAAGCTGTAACTAATTAAGAAATGTGCTCAGTTGTGGGGCATGGATATGATGTGACCCATGAGATACTGGCATCAGATATTTGTGACTGGTGGTGGTGTAACCTTAAAGGAAAAATGCTGTGTGATCCAGTCAATAGCCCTGTTGTTCAAGGTCACTGAATGCTGATTGTAGGAAAAAGAACCAGAAAATTTGATGCAACAGAGACATAATAACGAACCGATAATGCTGACTGAATGAGGCATAGTCAAACTAAATCAATAGTAAGTTACTGTGCCCCATTCACTTAGTGTTGGTTGCTGATGATTTGCTTTGAAGTCCAGTGGGCTTTTTGGGATACGTATATGCAAAGTTAGGTTTCCTGACGGTATCACTTTCAAAACAGTGGACTTTTTGCAACATATAAGGATCAGATGTTTACAGAGCCATGGAAACTGCATGTTTGAATATACCACTGAAGACAAATAGGGATGTTAGAATTTCTCAAAATTTCTGTAAAATCATTGTTTTGAATGCCATATCCACATAAGAAGACGAAGCAAAACTAGTAGATGGTTACTCATTGAAAAGAGATAAAAACAGAGAAATAAAAATGTGGATGGGTGAAAAGAGAACTGTATTGGCAGTCAGACAAAGCAGCTCTCAGGAAGTCACTT
>JAVQKI010169853.1:0-12543 GCA_036025975.1 Nematalosa erebi
AATTTGACTTTTGCATTGCTTTTTGTCTTATTTAAACTCTTTGTTTTGATATATTTTGCCATTTTGTTATGAGTATTCTCAGTAGAGGATAGACTAGAAAATTGCTCTAAGTTGCCTTGCTTATAAATAGATTGGTTTGTTTAAGCTCAGCTGCAGTGTCTGTATATCAGTGTTAACCGCTGGCTGCCATGAAAGCCTAGCAGCAGAAACAACAATCACAGACCACACAATCAAAATAAATGGTTCATTTCGTTCTTGTCTGTTGAATAATCAAAATTGGTGGTCTCTCTCCCTCCTCTGGTGGCTTCCTCCACCATCCCCGCGTTCCCTCCGCTCACTCCTGATTTCCACACGCTTATCTCTCCTCATTTGTTCATTTGAACCCATTTCCAATCCGCCCTCATTTTCAACCCATTCTCTCGCCCGTCTTCTCATTCATTACCTCTATATCATCCCTCTCGCCATCTCTCCTCATCCTCACGCAGGTGCTGTGTGCATCGCTCAGTCCCAGAGGGTTCCCAGGGAGCCGGCGCGTGGAGAGTTTGACAGAATCATCTTCCGCCTCCTAGAGACACCTAACGCTCGTGCAGTCATTCTGTTTGCCAACGAGGATGACATCAGGTGTGCCACACAAACACAGTTCTAACCCTACCTTAGCCATTTCTGATCAGACTCAAAGGACAGTCAGCATTCTTGTTTGAGTAGGAAGACTGGACTGCACACAAGTCCTTACATCAGTGTTAGCTCACTTCAAGCTCAGAACTTTCTAGTGCTTTACCAAAAATCTCGCTAGATTATACTGTACTTCCTAGGGATTGGCAATAAGAATGTGTTTCTTGTGTTCTCTGCAGACGGGTCCTTGACGCTGCCAAACGGAACAATCTGAAAGGCCACTTCCTGTGGGTGGGGTCAGACAGCTGGGGCTTTAAAGTGTCTCCAGTGGCGCAGCTGGAGGATGTAGCAGAGGGGGCCATCACCATCCTCCCAAAGAGAGCATCCGTGGCTGGTAGGGAGGAGGCCTCAAAGCCACTCTGGTGCACCTATGCGATCACAGCAAGGCAATATACACAATATGACATCTGTGTCTGCCAGGAAAGTGTTACTGTTACTGAACTACTCTACTTTGCTCTTATGATTTTAAACCAATTAAATATACAATATATCACAAAGGTGTTACATGTGCTATCAACAGGGGCGCCACTAGAAATTTGGGGCCCTATGACAGAAAATAATTTTGTGCCCCCAAGCACAGATTATAATATTAAAATGTTCTGTGGAGTCCCCTGTCAGTGACAGGCCCTTAGAATCATCAAACCCCTGAATATGAATAGTGGAGGAAATAAATGCAATTACAATGACATTTAGCAGTTGAATGGTGCTGAAGTATATTAGTATTCATTCAGTTTTTGGTCATTCATCACTTGTCAACGGCATTGCAAAAGACTTCACCGGTTTATTGTACTTTTTAGCTTTTGACAGATACTTCAGGAGCCGCTCTCTGTCCAACAATCGACGGAATGTTTGGTTCGCTGAGTTTTGGGAGGAAAACTTTGAGTGCAAGTTAGGGATGCATGCCAAACGGCCAGGCAGTCTGAAGAAATGCACAGGTAAGAGGGCCGTGTTGGAGGGTTCTGTTGTTTGAGGCCATGTGAAATTCCTTCATTGAGCTGTTGGCTTGTTGATGGATTAACTAGTAAGTCATTTGATTGTTGGTTGGCACTGACTGACAGTATCTGTATGATGCATTATTACAAGAAGACTTTAGACAGAGAGAGAGAGAGAGAGAGAGAGAGAGAGAGAGAGAGTGTGTGTGTGTGTGTGTGTGTTTGTGTGAGATGTGACAGCAATGTTTTATTGTTCTCAGCTAAAAGATGAAACTGTATTTATGACAAGCTCATCAGAAGGCCATTTTGACAGATATGCAGTATGGTGTTCCATATTTCATACTGCTTAAGACACCAGTCTCTTTGCTTTGCTTCCTATTACACAACAAAGCAGAGCTTCTACATGAATCATTCCTATGCAGTGCACCACTGCTTTTGTATGGTGAGGTACTTTTTGGACAAAAGCATCTGCTATGTTGTGCGCACGTGTGTGTGTGTGTGCGTGTGTGTGTGAGTGGTTTGCATGTATTTCATTCTCCACTCTCCCCCCTCTTGTTGTAACATGGTGTGTGTTGTCTGATGTTCCTGCACTCAGAAGGCAGTTGTGCTGGCGTGAGGCGGGTGCTATTGTTCTGGCAGTATGGCTTGACAAAATAGAGATAATTACATTGTTGTCATTATAGTCCTCCGATTGGTTCTCCTCTGAAATGCATGGAGTGCACAGCGCTGATGGATCACTCTGCCAAAGCAAGCTGCTGGAAAGGCTGATTTTTATCACTGCTGATTTCTCCAAACGGGACTAGTTCTGTGGAGTTGTTGAAACATCCATGACAATAATGACCGTTCTTTTTGCCATGCGTCAGGCACAACAAGAGAAGGGAAGCTTTAGCTATGCAGATTGAGCCAGCAAATACTGATCAATAACATCAGTGACAGTTTGACCATATCTTAGCAAAACAACACAATATGTTTTTCCGATGTGATGCTAGAAAAACAAATGATATTTATTCACCCATCTGCAGCAGCAGCTAATTGACCATCCTGATGTTGATGTAGTGGTAATGTTACGGCACTGTTAAACTGCTCTCTGGAACATGAAGCCGCTGGATCAAATATCAGTCAAAGGAGAGTCAAAGGGACCGGTCAAAGAGGAGCTTTGATTTGTAGAACTGATGAATCTGTGAGGCTTGACATATGACTGAAGCTAGACAACTAGTTTTTGCTGAAAATGTTGCTTGGAGCATGCATTTCAGCATTGTGCTTCCATTGGTGGGCTGCTATATTAGTAGAGTAATATGTTCGAGTGCATGTAGTGTGTTTGTATCACATATCCAGCTCCAGCAGACTTGTTTTACATTTCAGCTTCCTGCTGTTTTGGTTCAAGAGCTCAAAGTGCTGCTGTTGGGCCACTACTAATGAGCTCTGATAAAGGCTAGCATTAAGCTGCCTCTGCTAGGAGGAAGGGTTCACATGAAGACAAATGAGCCCTTTCATTGGGCGGAGCTCAGAGGTGAGGGCCACGTAACAACTACTAATGACAATTGATTGAACTAATTACATTTCTCACCGACATGCCCAAGCAAGACTAGAAGGTCCAGTGTTAGTGCTTCATCATGTTTGACTGAGCTTGGACCATTGTGCCACTGGCACGGATTTAGCTTCTTCTTCACACCTAAGATGACCTTGTCAGTATCTCACCCCAGGATTATAAACTAGTTCATGTCAAACAAAGGTTACAAGTTTTTTCTGCTATTAGTAATAGCATTTTCATCTAGTAAAACAGTGTCCACGAAAACAACGCAGCATGTCAGTAAAAAAAAAAAAAAACTGAGCCGTTTGATATCAAAGAGTTCAGCAGGTGCAGTGCAACTGACTAGCTCAATATCAAGACTGGATAGAGTAAGGGTTAGTTTGTTAGCTTGTTTAGTTTACCCTTACAAACAAAGACTAATGCCAGTGAGATGCATGGGCAATTGCATACAACATTATGTGCAGCACAGTGCATGTAAATACACATCTGCAGAGGCGTATCAGTGCCCGAGGACAGGGCAAAGCACTTGGGTTTCAGGTGGAGTGCTGCTCCCTGTATGTGCAGCTTCAAGGGTACATTCACCACAGATTCCCCGTGATATATTATTCAAACAGCTGGGTGTCCACAAGCTCTCTTAAAGCAGAGAAGACTCTTTGTGGGTGTGACTGGTATTACAAGATGTCAAATAAAAAGGAGAACGAGCCACAGAGTTTTACAGAGAAATTGGAGAAATAAACAAGCATCTGTCTGGAGGTTTGGCTGTCTCCGTAGCATTGCTCTTAAACTTGTCTGACCAACATTCAAACTATTCATGTAGTGAATGCTGATCAGAACAATATGGCAACCAGCCGCACTTACATTAACAACTAAGTGTACCAGAGTGCTTTTCATTGATTTGAGTTAGCAGACCTGGCAGTTTGGGGGTTGAACAGTATGCCATGTTCATAAGATGCCATTTAGTAAAACCGTACATGTGTTGTAGTTGTATTCTTTTTTATCTTGGAAGCAAACATTTTGTGGTGCTAACATGACTTGAAGAACAGTTAGCATATTAGCCTTGCTCATCTCTAGAGCTGCTCTACAGTTCCAGTTAGCAAGTGCAAGTGCTGGCTGAATATTGACTATTTGCCTTGAGTCCAAGTGCTGGAGAGACATCAGAGGTATATTTCATCAGCTCAGCTGTTGGATACACAAAATATATTCAAGTTGAGAAGAGAAATAGGTCCAAATCTGATGAATAGCACAGTGGTTTACAAATTATTGAGTTTGCATTTGAGTCTTCATTTCCCAGGATGTTATTCTGACTCCTGATTTCTTTTTTTTTTTTTTTTGCAATCCAACCAGTAGTGTTTCATTTTAAGAAGCAGAGGTTGAGTTGAAGGCCTTTTCTCACCCACTTTTGAAAGCAGCATCTGGTGTTCTAACCATTGCCAAACAGGAACAAGTATTGAGTGCCAGTGAGATGTAGGTTTTGCGTTGTTTTCTGCAACTCTATTTTAAGATCTGTCTCTGCTCTAGTTTGCATGATCAACACTGAGCTAAAACCTCCACCTTTGATCATGCCAAACAGAGGTAGGAATCATAACATGTCAGAGAAATAATGATTTTTTTTTTTGTTCTCGTGCTGTCTTGATAGATTTTTTCTTTTAATATTATTTAATTTCATCATTAAAACAATTATGCAAGCAGCAGTCATTTGCCATTTATCTAATTTTCTAATTTGACCAGAATGATCTCCCATCTGCTCAGTGGAGAGTGGAGAAATATGTGAGTTACAGCAGTCCCAGAGCAAATTGCATTTGCTCATAAATGACATCTAATTAAGATGTTTCACTTAGTGATTAAACTGTCTCTCAGCTCAGTTGCTTCTACACACAGGCTCCAGTTGCACAAAACCAACCATAGTCTTTCCCTTGACACCTGGGTGGACTGTAGTCACTCTTAGGTCTGGTACATTAGTTATGTATTGTTACGGAAATACCTCATTGATTGTGTAAAACAAGAATCAGTCAAAATAATTTCATTAACAGTTGAATAAGTTTCATTGCAAGGGCCAGAGCCATCCAAATGTGGTGTTTTTTTTTTTTTTTTTTTTACAGGACTGGAAAAAATAGGTAGAGATTCTGCCTATGAGCAAGAGGGGAAGGTTCAGTTTGTGATGGATGCAGTTTACGCCATGTCCCATGCGCTGCATAAAATGCACCAAGACCTTTGCTCAGGATACCCAGGCCTGTGCCCACGCATGAGTAACATCGACGGCAAAAAACTGCTTAACTACATCCGGGCCGTTAACTTCAGCGGTGAGTGTAAAATGTCATGTTATTCACCATTTCTGGCGTCACTTAGAAAACTTCTTGATGATTCACTCTGTGATTAGGTGGACTTTTATGTTTTAGAAGTTCAAAAATATTCCACCAAAAATATGATGAAACATAGCAGTGTGAAAACGACTGAAACCAAATGCAGCAGAATCAATTCAATGTGACTGGAATATAAATTGAATTATGATCTTTTTTTTCCTCCATTATTCAACATTTTTAGTTCCCAGGGAAATGATGTGATGTGATCATCTGTGCAAGCCCAGCACATGAAAAGAGTAAAAATGTTGCACACATCCCATGACTTCTGCTGCCAGTTGGCAGGAGCATGTCCTTTCGTGAAGAATGCCTGACATTTAGCATGCCTTTGAAATACATTTACATGCTCTAGTGCTTTAACTGAAATCTTATCTATTCCAGAAGCATCAGATTTCTGCATATATTTGCTATCAATCTATAGATCATATATGTTATGCCCCAGGACCCATGTGCACATTCACATATGTGCTTACACAAAGTGTGTGTGTGTGTGTGTGTGTGTGTCGGCTCTAAGGTACACTGTGAGACATTGCACAGGTTTACTTTTGATGAAACTCACCATAAGTCTGTCTCCACTGACACAAGTGTCTCTATTATGTCGGCTGCACATTACAGTGCATAGCAAGTTTGATTGAGGGTGTTTGTGCACAAGCACATTGTGTTCGTAGTGAGGTGGACTCTCTTGAGTTCTACAGAGAGCTGTTCTTTGGCAGGGCGATGGGGTGTTTCAAGACAATCTGTGGCCTAACTTCAACCTCCCCTCCCATCTCCAAGAATTAGTCACCCAGCGACAGCCTCTGCACCCAGCGGCAGATTGCCGGCTCAGCCACTGTCATGTTTGCTTCAGTGCCCACATCAGAGTCTTCCCTCGCCTTTGCAAACACTTACCTCTAATTAGGCAAGAGATGAGGAATAAAGTTGCACCGAAAACACAGAAAAAGATCATATGCTCGAGCCGTGTAATGCCTTGAGCAACAGCACAGAAGCGTGAAGGAATTGATACCAAAACCACTCAAGTCTGAGTTGAGACTAGGTGAAATTCTCTTTTGGGTTAGCGAGCTTGCTGGGCTATATTTTTAGATGCATCATCTCTCTAATTTCCCAGTTTATCTTCATGCCAGAAAATGTTTTCATTCTTATAGCTCAGAGGGATGTAAATAAGCATTCCTCTATTTTTGCTTTGCCTCGCTTGGACTGTGTTATTGGCACTCTCTGGGGCCAACTTTTGCCAAGTATGCCAAATACGGCTGAAATCTCGGCTCCTTGAAAGCCTTATTTTCTGTCCATGGCTGCCCAAAGTCCCCTGCAGACTGCTCCACACACACACACACACACTTGCACATGCACACACACACACACCACTTTTTTCACTTTTTTCAATCATTTTGTTTGAAATTTCACTTGTTTTCTTTCACTTGGTGATTGTCAGTTATCCACAGGTGTTTCTTTTTTGTTATAATTTTATCATTTTATTTCTGACTGATATGATCCCCTCAGGGAAATTGATTTGTAGTACAGTCACAAGGCACATCATGGAATCAGCAGAGGCCAGTCCCATACATACTACATACTCCTACTGTAGTGCAGACATAAACACACTTAAACACACATTCCCATGCACATACCCCATAAAGCTTGTGCTCCTTTTATATTTGTGCTGAGTGCATTATTCATCCCATGCCCTCATCACACTTACTGCCCCACTAGTGCATACACATATTCCCCTAACATGCATTTTTCAAACAGAATGACAGGTTGAAACCCACAGAAACTGAGATGATTCTCTTTAAAGGCACACTTACCCTTTTCAGTCTATGATAGCCATTAGGACCTGATCTCAGACCTGTAGGCTGGAGGCTGGTTCCCCATCTCACAGGGCCCTGACATTAACTGAAATGCTAATGAACATGTTCCTGTACATGTGAGGCTTAATTAATTGAAGCAAGAGTGTGAGCTGTGAGCAAATGACTAGCCTTGCTAATTTATCATGTTGCTGTCATATTACAGTCTGCATTAAATCAAACCTCAATTTACACATTTCATGTTTGATAAATCCCTCTTTCATGAACTTGAACACTTCTGTTGATGTGGACTAAATGGAATTATTTTACGAAGCCCCACAGCACCAAAACACTGCAGTGTGTAATGGCCCTTTATAAGCTATATACATAACTATAGTCTACTTCTCAGCACCCACAACTTCCCTCTGATCTGATATCTACAGTACACACAAAACAAAGATGTATAGCTCTCTCTATGAGTAATATGTTTTACTTCTGTGTCTTGTGAGTGTTGAGATTCTAGTGCAGTGACCAACAAAAAATGTTTAGAAAATAAAAGGGGGCATCACTGACCTAACTTAAGTATAATCAAACTAAAGGTTAAGTTTTTCACAATGTTCCTGCAACAATGACACCGATGTATTTTTGCTACAATACTATGCCAGAGAACATTACAATGGCTTTGGATTCCCCAGCTAGATTTTTTAGCATCTAATCAGTGAACAGAGTTTGTAGGCAGAACCAATAGGAATAAAGTTCAGGCAAAGTACCCGCCTACCACAAAGTAAATAATGCTTGTTGAAATTGTACATAATCAAAGAGTCTGGTCCACCAAGCTAACAGTGACTCACTGCACTCAACATTCTGCAAGTTTTATCATATTAATAATTTCAGATTTGCATTATATTAAGACAACGAGTAAAAAGCAAATAAACCCTGAAAAATGCCCTGGGCTTCAAACAGAAGTCTGAATAAACATTACAGATGAATGCAGAGTAAAACCACTACCACAGGTAATGTGGATAAATCTGTGTAACGAAAGTGTGAATGTGCAGGGTGTGTTGTTTTCATCTAAATGAATTCACTTTTATATTTAAAATAATTATTCTGAAGGCCAGTTGAAGGTACTTCAAGACCTTTGAGTAATTTGTCATCTTTTTGTCAATGTTTGCACCTCCATTTACATTTGGTCCACACAGACCAGACAGACATAGTCAAGGTGATGTTTTTTTTATTTATTTCTGTAACAAGAAAAAGGAAGGGCTTATTTGGCTTGCTGGGTTTGGATGCTGCTTGGGCTGCTGTGAGAGAGTGAAACCTGTGCCCTCCAACGCAGAGTGCAGAGTCAGAGTCAGAGTCAGAGGCTGGGAAGAATGCAGTGAACCAGGAGTTTAATGAAACTTGTCTGGGAAGATAGAGCTCAGAAGAAACAATCTTTCAAACTCTTTTTAGCCTCATGCAGAACAGACACATTCTTAAAGTGAGGTGTAGGCCATGCAAAGCCCAAGAGAAGAGACGACGCCTTTAAATAAAAACTTTAAGAAATGCCTTTGCCACTTTTCTTTTTTCTCATTTTAATAGACTGCATATCTGTCAAAGTGTATACATCTGTTTAGGGAGCTTGGACCTTGAAATACAAATAGTGAAGGATGCTTGGGGTGGGTTGGGGATGTCTTGCGCATCCTCTCTCAAAGACACCAGACTGTGTTGACTGCCGGTCTTTACCATATTACTCATCTAGTGTGCCACAGTTCAGACTACAGTATTATGGTGAGTAGGAAATGTTATACTCAGTGCAATGAAGGGAGCGACACTGAGGCGTCTCAGGCTTCTCTGCTGTTTAGTGATGGAAGATTCTAAATAGAGAATATTTAAATAGACAATATTTAGAGAAACTAAATACAAATGGGTTGGAATAGGGGGGGCTCATCTTTGGATCAAACATTGGCTGAGGGAGGACAAATACACTAAGCAGATGGAGAACTACACACAGGAATTACGCATAGCACACACACACACACAAAGTCACATTAACATTACACACACAAAAAAAGACACTCAAGATTCTGAAGTGGATATGAAACATAGAAATAAACATTTCTCATTCTCAAACACATTGACAAGCTCCCTCACAAACTGCAATATGTAAGCTTCAATCATATGCCTGGTGCAAAGAGATACTCTGGCCCTGGTGTTTGAGTTGACCAAGTGTTGTTGATGGACAAATTTGGTACATCAACCAAATAACAACACAGCAGTTAGAGCAAACCAGTGGGGGCAAAACAACTCAGTCTCCATTTCATTTGCCTTCCCCCATTAGTCAGTGGGAGCTGCTGCTTCATTGTTTTGGTCTATGCTGTGCCACATTTGTTTTGGTCTTTTTCCAAGCGATAGCACTCTGTGTCCTTCAGCAGCAGGGCATGACTTGGAATGAACTAGAACATCCCTTTCCTGGTGTCTACATGAAACAGTATGACTGTTTAAAGAGTAGCCCAGAACAGAAAATAATGTTCAAAGGTCATAAACAAAAATGAGCCAAAAGGAAGCAAGACATCATAGACACAAACAACAACAGATCAAAAGGGCATCCACAACTACAAAGCCAGCAAGGACTGCAATGAGCTGAGATCTGCTTGATTGGATGGGAGAGAGGGATGCTGTACATGCATTACCTTCAATCATAACTATACAGTATTTTTCTTTTCATCCTGGGGAACCACTACGCTGTAGTTTTCACATTAGAATCCCCAGCAACTACTGCGTCATGGGGTACTCCACAAACGATTAAGATGATATAGTCCTAATTCATATACACTTAGTGGGATTCCTTTCATGGCCCTTTGGGTTTCATACGCCTACATTTATTTGCTTAAATAATGCATTTGTGTGGGCAAACTAGTGAATGGTGCCGTAGCTGTAACCCAGAGATGTTCTCAGTGTAACTGTGACCAGCAGACCAAAGGAATCCCAGGCTGCCTCCGCTAATAGCACAGACCTCACTGCTGCCTGCCTGCGATTGCTGTGCAGCCTTTAATAATGCATGCAATTCAGCCGCCTGAGATTCACATTCATAATTACGTCCCGCCCCCCCTCTGTGCTTCCCTCTGGCTCTCTTGCAAGTGTTTATTTTGAATAATTCATTGCCTTGAATGATTTTGCAGAACAGGTTAATATTATGTACAGGGTCTGCTTTAAGAGAGAGTGTAATCAGCAGAGAAGCGGCTGCCGTTGCTCAGTGTGGCAGGTCGTGCAGCACGACGGACTACCTGGGCCTCAATCACTTGGCCTCACCCCTGGCCTGCATCCCGCTCATGGGCGCAAATGATGGATTTTTTACTCTCTGGACCCCATCCATCTCTTT
Organism: Nematalosa erebi; assembly: GCA_036025975.1. Lineage (NCBI taxonomy): Eukaryota > Metazoa > Chordata > Actinopteri > Clupeiformes > Clupeidae > Nematalosa > Nematalosa erebi. The sequence goes on from JAVQKI010169853.1 coordinate 10,635, forward strand.
TGGCCGTCTCTCATTTGGTGCTCAACAGACAGATCACAGCACAGCTCTCTCAGGACCACAGTAGTTCTTCTCTTTGGAGCATGAGGCAAACTCAAGGGCAAAGGTGCATGTAAATCCACAGCCAATAGGACTGTTAAATGCATAAATATGTATAGGGAGACTGTCTCACCCCTCACTGTGGTGTTTGTATTCATGAAAATGCTGCGTGGTCTAACCTGCTCTTCACCATCACTGTTGCAGGAAGCGCCAGAAGCCCTGTTGTGTTCAACGAGAACGGAGACGCTCCAGGACGCTACGACATCTTTCAGTACCAGTCCTCCAACACCTCGGCGGGAGAATACAGAGTCATTGGCCACTGGATAGACCAGCTCCATTTAGATGTGAGTATCTGTGCTGATGTATAAAACACACATCAGATGTGAGCCACATCTAAAAACATAATCCCACTTCATGTAAAATGTTTTTTTTTTTTTTAATCTGTCCTCATTTTGTGATTCTTGGAAAAAGTGTATAATATCATGTGTGGGTGGAATGGATCACATTATTGTTAGTTTCTCAGACATGCCTGAGGGAGGCTCTTGTCAATCTATTGATCTTGTCTTGAGGTGGCGTTATGGGAAGACACATTGGAAAAACTATTGAGAATGTGTTTGTTTTTGTTTTTTTAAGTGTGAATAAGTATTTCAAAAATAGAAGCCCTCAAAATGTTTAGCTGACCATTGAGCTGTTAAACATCATGATGGTTTTTGAACATTTTCTAAAAGTCTGCTGTGGTCAGAATGCTCGGGCAGTGTGTGAGTGTGTCAGTGACCTCTCCCCCCCATGTGCAGATGGACGCCCTGCAGTGGTCGAGCGGGGACTCCTCGGTGCCCCCGTCGGTGTGCAGCACACCTTGCCGCACAGGTGAGCGTAAGAAGGTGGTGAAGGGCGTGCCCTGCTGCTGGCACTGTGAGAGGTGCTCGGGCTTCTACTACCAGGCCAGCGAGCTCACCTGCGAGCTGTGCCCTTACGAGCAGCGGCCCAACCTCAACCGCACCGGCTGCTCGCCCATCCCCATCATCCAGCTGGACTGGCACTCGCCCTGGGTCATAGTGCCCGTCTTCTTCGCCGTGCTGGGCATCTTCGCCACCATGTTCGTGATGGTCACGTTCGTGCGCTACAACGACACGCCCATCGTGCGAGCGTCGGGCCGCGAGATGAGCTACGTGCTGCTGACGGGGATCTTCCTGTGCTACTCCATCACCTTCCCCATGATGTCCACGCCGGGCGCGGCCACCTGCTCCTTCCGCCGCATCCTGCTGGGCCTGGGCATGAGCATCAGCTACTCAGCCCTGCTCACCAAGACCAACCGCATCCACCGCATCTTCGAGCAGGGCAAACGCTCGGTGGCGGCGCCGCGCTTCATCAGCCCGCCCTCGCAGCTGGCCATCACCTTCAGCCTCATCTCCGTGCAGCTGCTGGGCGTGCTGGTGTGGTTCGTGGCCGACCCGCCCAACGCCGTGGTGGACTACGGCGAACAGCGCAGCCAGGACCCGGCCAACGCCCGCGGGACGCTCAAGTGCGACATCTCCGACCTGGCCCTCATCTGCTCGCTGAGTTACAGCATCCTCCTGGTCGTCACGTGCACGGTGTACGCCATCAAGACTCGCGGGGTGCCGGAAACCTTCAACGAAGCCAAGCCTATCGGATTTACTATGTACACCACCTGCATCATATGGCTGGCTTTCATACCAATCTTCTTTGGAACTGCACAGTCAGAAGAAAAAGTGAGTTTTTACAGATTTTTCAGAACCTGGTGTTGAAGTCAAGTGCTTGAGTTTTTGTAAACAGGATACAAAACAATGTCTCTCAACTGTTTTAGTTACTGAAAAAGGTAATAGTACCCTAGTTGGTAGTCTACTGTACTTTT
>JAVQKI010169913.1:0-20140 GCA_036025975.1 Nematalosa erebi
AATGACATTTATATATACCTGGGTGGCAACATACTTAATAAACAATACATTATACTTTATTTGAAGTATGAAGTGTCAAATCAGTCTATCATCATTGTATGTTCATCATGTGAAGTGCCAGGTACAGTAAACCTCCCATTTCTGTTGGCCTGGATTTGTACTTTTTGGTGCCAGTTGGTTCAATGTATTTTTCAAGTAATTTGGTTATTCATTAATAGGTCTAAAATTAATAAGAATTAATTCATCTACTTTTGCCAGTGGAGCTGATCAAGAGCTTTCACTTGATACAGTATAGCCAATATAAATCTCAATTTTGACCAAAGTTTTTTTACACTCACTCCTCAAAATAGTCTATTAGTCGTACAGTAGTTATTGGTTCTTTATGACCTAAGCTGATTCTGATGTAAATCAAATACAATCAGGCAGTATTATGACAGGCTCTTGCTATGAGGACATATCCAGTTCTCCATGGCCAGTGCGGCACACTCACAGGTATCCATCCACCATTTTGCGAGCGTAGGTGGCGGCCTCGTTAAAGTACTGCAAGTAGGATAGCACCTCACTGGCGGTGCTCCACATGCGTAGCTGGTAGATGTGGGTGTCGGCCAGCACTGGCTCCTGCTTCTCCAAACACTCTCGACAAATTTTCACCACCTAACCAAAGGACAGAGGTGGGGTTAATGTTGGGAAGAGAGAGGCCACACAAAGGAGCACTTCAGGAAGTAACAACATACTGTACAGTAAATGCCGTCCTCTTCTTTACTTTGAATGTGTCCTGAGTGCTTTGAATTTGTCTTAAGTGCAAAACTGGGGATGTGAAGGGGACTGACTGTGCTGAACAGTGGACACATTCTGGAATGTTCTTGGATGTGGGGCAAAACATACACGTGAGGACATCACAACTGCTTCTATGCTCTCTTCTGCGAGGTGGCTATAATGTTCACTTGTACCTCATGGTATTTGCCCTCCACGCGAGCCTGCTCCATCTTCTTCAGCATTTCAAGACTGTACGCAGTCATCTCTTTCACCTGCTCATCAGGCACCTGCACAAACAGTCCAACACAGCATTGCTGACTACAGATCAGTTCACGCCAACATCAGCACACTAGTCATGCAGGCTAGTGCTTCCATAGTACCTTTGCTGAATTTAGCTACAGCACTTAATCAGGTTACTCTCCAAAGGCTTCAGATTCTGCAACTACAAATTCTAGCAACCAATCAGAAAACAGAAGTTGAGGCCTGAACCAATAGGCCTAGACCAAAGTTTAGGCAAAGTGCCAGATCAGTAGAACTCAAGGCCAGTCCAACTTAAGCCGGAAACTTGAGCAGTATAATCCCAGATTAAAAATAATTCTCTACCACTCTAGGATTCACTCATTCTGCAGTTCATTTTCATCTACAGCAATATTTCCAAAGCATGACTATCTTTTGTGCTACAGTAATCACCATATATACGGATAGTTCTATGTCTGGTTGTGCACACTGATCTGGTTGTGTATTTGTGTTTGTTATTAGCCCACGCTATCTCACAGCAGCACCGTCACTTCAAGATTACTTCTAAAACAAGCCACTCTTACACCTTCTGCTTTAGGTGTTCTCAGAAGACCCTGCATGGCAGCGCTAAAAATAACACCAGCAACGACGCTAGCGCCGCTGTCAGAAAGCACAAGGCTGTGAGTCAGTGACAAATGCTGCAGTGGTTCTGGCCCATCACTGTTCTCCCTAAGGTTTTACATGCTATTCTTCTCCACAGCATTTTGGACAGTTGCCTGGGGTGTTTGTACCCTTATATGTTTGCTGACAGAAAATATTGTCCTTAGAAGGCTTATATCTTATGTTTCATTTGATCCCACTCTACACACACACACACACACACAAACACACACACAAAAGCCTGGGATTCCTCCACCATCAGAAGAATCATCTGTTCCCTGGAGCGAGTGTGGCCCTCTGCTAAAATTAGCCCCAGCACAAAGACCCCAGTGCTGACCTCCAGCGCTACAGATAAGAGAGTGCTGACAGCACACTCTCCTGACTCACTTCATGGTCCCTGTTAGCTCCGCCAAAGATCTGGATCTCAGGGTATGTGTGTCTGTGCATGTCTGTGAGTTTGTGCGTGTGTGTGTGTGTGTGTGTGTGTGTATGTGTGTGTAAAACTTGAATCCTGTCTGTGAGGAAATATGTTTGGTGGATTCAAATGAAGAATTCAAATGAGTGTGTGTGTGTGTGTGTATGGAGTGGGATCAAATAGAACATATAACATATTACCCTAGTCATTTACAAAAATGACCAGAAATTCCTGTGTTTCTGTGGGCACAGGCTAATGATCTGTAAAAATGTTAACAAATGAAGTCTTACCTTGACTCCATCCACAACCTTGCCTGCCATCTTGAGGTCATCATTAGTACCGGTGTTGCAGTGTTCACATGTGCAGTCAAAGAAGTAGGTCTCCTTGAGCAGTCTCTTGCGCTCATGAGACAGGTTCAGGTAGTCCACATAGGACACAGTGATCTCCTCTCCCTCTTTAATGTTGCCCAGAGCCCTCAGCTCCACTCTATGCACAAAACACAGCTCTGGATGAGTACAGGGACACACAGGGGGGCGCATTGGGTTGGCTCTATCTGACCTCAGTTCAGGCCTTTGGTGACAGAGAGAGAATAAGAAGCAATACTCTCCAATGAAACACCATGAGGTTTTGCAAATTAATGAATTGAATAGTAATTCATTCCTCTGAACTGAAACCCATGTAATTATGCAGGAGTATTACTGCATTCAACTGTCAGCTCCCAGAATTCTCAGCAAGCAGTGACTGTTGTAGTTAGTCTAGTTTTAGTTGTCTGTGTAGCATGTGAACATGCTGTTTTGTTAAAACCAGACGGCTCCATTTTGAACAGAATAAACAGTTATGTGTGCAAATCGCTGACGAAACAAAAAATTTGATAAAAGCAAAATAGATTGTCTACCTCCTTATCATCACAAATGACAGACAATCACTCTGAAACACTCATACTCCACTGGCTTGTCATCAAGTTCTCATTAAGAGCACCCCAAACTGCACAATCATCACACAACCCATTCATTTCATTTAATTCATTTAGAAAAAATGTCTAATTTATCTAAGGGAGCACCGCACTGGATCTTTTGAAGAAAAGTGAGAGAGTAACAGTGAGCAAGCTTTGGGAAAAGGCCAGTGGATTCATTTAGTTGCATGATTGAAAGTCAACACCTACTAATCAGTGAAATGTAAACCACTCATTTTTGCCAGGAACTTACAATGAAGTAGAGAGAGTGAGCGAGAAAGACAGGAGGGGGGAAGGAGAGAGGGACAGTCGAGGCCATGTTTTGTATTATTCAAGTCATCCTGTTTAGACAGACATGCATGATCTAACCACATGCTGCACATTGTCAAAAGTGTGACAGTATGAAAAGCAAACGTGGCAGAATCCATGGAGTCACATGACGGGATTAGACTACAGTAGGTGAACATGATGAGCATTTATGACAGATAATCAACTTACCAACCACCCACAGGCATTAACCAAGTAAAATCCAGAATGTTCCATTACAGCACTATGTTATGCCATTACTGAACAGCACTTCCACAATTCAGCAGCTATATTCGGTTATAGCCTACATCCTTGTTACGCCTGTCAACGAATCATTGGGCTGACAGAATTTGCGATTAGTGGGATGTATCCTTCAGAATTGGGAACTGCAAGAATGGAATCACCTAGAAAATACCAGTGCAATGGAATGGGCCTGATATGAATCAGGAATTGATCTGTGCTGGTACATCACCACAGTCTTCCTGACCGAGTAGTAGGTTAATGTTGCTTGGGTAGTTGATTGTGAGAGAGGGGTGGTAGGAAGACAAGTGATGGACAGAAACAAATGGAAGGAGTTTACAAGTAGTGATCCATGTGACAGAAAGGGCTGTTTGATCTAGACTGACCCACCTCCTGTAGGAGTGATACATTTTGTTCACGGCCGACTGACTGAAAAACAAAACAACAGTTTTTTTTGTTTTTTTTTTTTCTAACAACATAAACACTCCAGTTGGTGTCCCCCCTCAGCAAACTGCTTTCCCAACACTCCCTCCAGTCCATCTCATGCCACACACAACAGCCTGGACTAAGGGCTCCAATCCCAATGCTCTGGAATGGAAGATACACACTTTGTCTTGGTTATAAGCCTGATTGTTACAGTTTGAGATGACTGAGGCACAAGTGAGTAATTGGCAAAGGCCATTTTTATAATTATATGCTATGAAGCCCAGAAAAGTCTTTGTTCCATCTCATCGACAAACATGAAATTGTAATTTTTGAAATGACATGATAATCCTCTGCTTGCAGTACAGCAGCTGAACTAACCAGTGATGGTGAAAAAATGTCTTGTTTTCATCTGGTCAATACCAAAGCAGAGATTATGTAATAAAATCCTCTGACACCTCCATAGAATGGCACTGTTTTAAGCATAAGAGGAGATGGAACCCTCTGCTTTACATGACATAATCAGCCACTGAAATCGGTACAGTATGGGGCTTTTCTACAGCGGTATCACACAAATACAGTCTGTTGCCTTAGATTCTATTCTGCAGGCCACATTGGATTACTTTCCAAAACTACTAAGTCTTCTGTTCTCTCGACTGGTCCCCACCCATCACCACCACCCATACTCCATCACCCCCTCACTGTCCCCACTCCCACAGTCTGCCTGGGCGCAGTTGAAGGACACAAACAGGTTCTGAGGGAAGGCCTGTACTCACTTGCCATGGTTGAGAATGACTGTGCAGTTGGGCCAACAGTTGTGATTGACCAGGCAGAGGTTAGGGAAGACGCCCACTCCTACAGCTTGCAAGCCCCTCTGGTCACTGACAGTGAAGCCATTGCAGTTTATCTTGGGAAGTGGGAATAAGGGTTAATTTAATACTAGACACAAATGTTCTCTCTGACATGGTCATCATGGGTTTGGAGTAAGTCTTACCACCCCTAAGATGTGGGAGATGCTGTCCACATTGTGTGGCTTGCTGTTGCGTGGCCAATAGTCTAGGAAGTTGTGAATGTCAATCTTGAGCTGCTTGAGGTCTTCCTCAGGCATGTCCGAGACATGGTCCTCCAGGTCATCTATCGAGGTCAGCTGAAGGTCAGATGCGATGCCCCCCTCTTTATCCATTCGCCAGAAGATTCTGGCAGCGAGCCTGATGCACATTACAAATAAGACATTTAACACAGAGTTGTATATAAATGTTTATAAGCATTATTACAAGAACATTTTATGGTTCTTTAAACAATTAAGCCAGAGAGAATTTTGTATGTCAACATTCAATGATTACTGTGATATCTCTTTCATCATTTCAATTCATAAACACTGACCCCAAACTAAATAGAAACTGATATTTTGTTGTGTTTTGAAGTGTTCAGTTCAGGACCTGGCCCTCACCTTATGTTCTCATTGGGCACCTTGTCAAAGGCCTTGATGGCTGCACACTCCAGCTTGTGCTCGTCCCAGGCTGCTCTCTGGCACGTGCGGTCGCAGTACTGAGCAAACTTACACGAGCCGCACCGCTGCAGCTTCTGTTGTCGACGGAAGCAGCTGTGACACGCGTTAGCTGCCAAACTGCACAACGACAAAGGAACAGAAAACAGAGATTCTAGTTATGGGCATGGAAAAGACAATGGCACTGCTAGATATTGGTCAAGTAATCTGGTAATTATAATGTAATACTCTTATAACAAAGAGCTCTTAAAACGTAAGTATCATTATAATGAAAAGTACCCTATCTAATCACAAATCATTTCTCACTGTAGGTTATTTCATCTCAGATATAGAGATCACATAGTTAACACATAGACATTTCGTTTCTAAATCACATACATTAATATATGTCCTCAAATATATAATTCATGAAATTTAGTGTCATGAGTTAGCCATTTGCAGCGGCACACTTGTGTGTAAGGGCTCTTACAGCCACTCTAAATGGCATCACCCATCTCTGGCATGTCGTCTAGGTCTGTTGGATTATGTCTTTCCATTGCTTTCAGTGCCAGGTATGTATTATTCTCTCCATTGCATAACATGTAGAATGTCATGCTGTATTTATGGGATCATGTACAGCCTCACAAAGAAGGCCGCTGTGCTGTACACCAGTTATATTTGGTCATGTTTGTAAATAGAAAATAAAGCACAGTTGTAAATAGAAAATAAAGCACTGGTAACAGATGTATCTAACGTTGTGTTCCACACTGTGGCATATTAAATGACAGTGCTGCTATGCAAAGGATAATGGTCGACGAGGTGACCATTTCGATGGACATAATGGCGAAGTGGTGGCAAAGAACTCTGCCTATAACTTTCTTTATATGTAGGAATCATGTGCATGAACTACAGAAAAAAATCTATCATAGCCACTAGGGGCCAAGAGTACAGAATGAAATACTTTACTATGGTTGCTATGGTTACCATTCATAAGCGCATTGATATGGAACGGTGATTCAATTTACCTATTTAAAAACCTATTTAATTAAATTATTAAAATAACAACATTTGTAATTTTAATGATTTGTCAATGATTGCTTTCGAGGAAAAATAGTCCCCTAACGGACCAATAGAACTTGGGGCAACATTCTACAGTGGCAAAAAGTCGATTTTCCTTGACAGTGGTCTGTTATACTTGACGACAGTCCGTTAGCAAGAAATATTAGACCGTAGAACGTTGGGAAGTCCCATGGAGCATTCTACAGCATTATGAAGAGCCGTGTAATAAACAAAGTTAATTCCCACCTCATCAGCCAAGCAGAAAAGAGAATCCCATTGTTAACGGCTATATTCAAATAGAATAAATCATGCTTCTTAACTTCTCTTACGGAACTTATTTAACAACTCAATTTGTTCTACACCCCTGTAACTCCTTGTAAAGTACAGGTCTTATGTGCTATGCCTTTGGCTGCTCAGTAATATTATTGTTGAAATGATCATTTCCATGCTCATATTCATGTAAAGTAGATTTCACTAAATGCTCTAATTCTGACATATACTGTATGTGTGCTATGGTCACATCCCTCCTCATCCTCTCTATGAGGTCACAAGCTTGTGAGCACTACTACTCTGCATTGAGGTGGTGACATCCAATTGGATGTATTTAGCCAACATTGTGCAAGTGAACATCTGCCATTACAATATAGTCCAACTATCTACAGTAAAACACGTTTTGGAAAACTTAATCATAATCCCTGTTTAACTGCTGTGGTATCTTTAGATCATGTTAAATGGAGTATTCTAGCTGTAGAATTGGGTAAGATGATGTTTACCATGTGATGCTTAGATAGTGATCTGCACATCTCACCCGTATAACTAGTGACCTTCCTGTGGACACAGATGTCATGACAAAGTCTAAACTGATCTGACATGGCCAACAGCATTAGCACCATGTGCTGTACCAAGCTTTACGATATCAGCTCAATATCAGCTAGCTCTCACTATGTTAACACAGAGGAAAATGGCCTGAAAGCCAAGTGAAAGCTCAGTACAGTATCTTAACATGATACAACAATAACAATGTCAAGTCAAGTCAAAATGAAATCTGACAATGCAAAACAAAAATAGACAATGTACTAAATACTGAAAATGGTCTTGTTCTAATAGTCTGTTTCAGGATGAATGAAAAATAGTAAAACAGCCAATTCAGTTTGACATTAACACATGATATGAGAGTTTTATCCTTTTATGTACCTACCACTACTTTTATGATCAATTGATTTCACACTGACCATGCCAACATGCCATGTGTCTCTGAGGAGCCTGGCCTTTGTCATACCTGTCAAACACAACGGCAGCAAAGCTGGGCTCTACGAACAGCACGTCTCCAGCCCATAATTCCCGGCTGGCCCTGAGACCTCGGCCCTTTCCAGGGGAGTCGAACACCTCCACGTTGTCCATGGTCTCTCCAGAGGTCTGGTCTCAGATATGGACAGAGAACCCCGGTGAAGTGAATGACTGACTGACTGACTGACTAAATGAATGAAGCGCTCCTTGGGTCTCACTGGCCAATCCTGTTCTTCACTCTAAACCCTTGATAAGAGCAACTGTGCATACCACCACCACTACCACACACTAAAATAGAACCCTCTCTTGAGCTGTACCACTCTGGTCACTCACAGGGGGGTGGGGAGGTTTTAGGGTGACACCGAATAATGTGAAAACTAAACACCAAGCACCAAGATAACTACTGGACACAGGGCTACACACTCAAAGAGTTGTTCTAACCTCATAGTTCATTTACATGCCATTATTTTGTTAAAGCATTGTCATTCCTTATTTCAAAATTCGAACAAGCCACTTAGGAGCCCTTAAGTTATTTCTGTGTATCAGCTGGGCCTGCTCATCAAATGTGAGGGGCGGGGACATCTGACAGCTGTGGCCACCTGGCAACACGGTGCTCACGTCTTCTGGCACTTTCTCACTATTTCCCTCTGAACTTCTGCTGCTTGCTGTCTTTTGCCTTGTCTCTCATTCTAGGTCTTTCTCAACATTGGCAGGGGAGTTGTTGTTGTTTGTTGCTTGTTTTGTCTGGGTGGGTTGCTGTTGACTGGATGGTTTGTGATATATTAAGGAATTTAAAGAATCAGTTGTCACTAATTCCTGTAATCCAGCAAAATAAAAATGTCGAAAAGCTTTCCAAGTGTGAAAAGAACAGTGAATAATAGGAGATAAAATTACATATATAGAGAAAAAATAGAAAACATCATAGCTAAAATAAACAAAACATGTCTAGTCAAACGTCTCAAATTCCCAAAGTGAGAGACATCACAAGACACGTGTCTGGGTGGATGAGGTTATCAGCTTGGGCCAAGATAATGATAAAAGGAGCTTTCTTTGGCCTTACAGAGTCTGGGGATTTCATTATGCATGGAGAACTTCATTAAGTCTTGTCAACCATGGGCTGGACTCCCTGACTTAAGTGACAACTCAACTTGGCCATCTGCTATCCCATAGCAGTCGTGTGTTGTAAGCATAGACTGTAAGTTGTGGGAACCACATGTTTCAGAAACAATTGACTGGACCTGTATTCAGTGTTACGCGTGTCGATTGGACCTGTATTCAGTGTTATGTGTGTCGATTGGACCTGTATTCACTGTTATGTGTGTTGATTGGACCTGTATTCAGTGTTATGTGTGTGTATTAAACCTGTATTTAGTGTGACAAGTGTGGATTAAACCTATATTCAGTGTGACATGTGTTGATTGGACCTGTATTCAGTGTTATGTATGCTGTGTTGTTATTTCTGTCCTCACTCTGAGCATGACCATCTTGCTCCAAGTCTCCTTCACCACCAGGCTCTTCATAATAACCTTCCACCTGACAGTCATCTTCAAACATCCTTTGGCACCCATGGCAAATGTGGACGGAGCCAGAATGGTGGATTCATATGATAAGATATGTGTTATATCTCACTTCAACACTGTCTAACATCTCACACCCCACAAACAATAGTTTCAAAACTATTTAAGACAATATACTGCATATTTAGATAGACGAGTGTCTACAGGAAATAACCAAGATGTCCACAAATGTTCACAAATTTTAGTGTCTTATCTCCATCCATAGGCTCACCAAGATTTAACAGAGGTAATGGCTCTAATCTTCAGGAGTCAACACAGACTGTCAGGCTCCAGATTTCATCTAAGTTACATGAACTGATCTTATCTTTAAACCACACTAACCTCGTCCACGGTATGTTAGCTTATCCGTTCCAGCTCTGCTTACAGAAGGTTTTGTGTTCTTGGTTAAAAGCTTGGAAGTCTCTCCACAGACTGGCCACTCACTCAGTCTTGGAGTCCACATGCAGAACAGTCTGGAATGGCTGAGATCTTCGACGAGACGAGCAGGGACCTCGGCCGGGTCTTGTGTATCATCACGGGAGCCTCGCGGGGCTACGGCCGCGTGCTGGCCCTCCAGGTCTCCAGCCTGGTGCGGCCCGGATCCGCGCTGCTGCTGGTGGCCCGCTCTGAGGAGCATCTCAGGGAGGTGCAGAAAGAGATCCAGGAGTCAGAGGCAGGAGTGACGGGGCTGGCGGTGCACTGCGTGAGGGCAGACCTGAGCAAGAAGGAGGGGGTGGAACACACAGTGAGGATGGCAAAGGAGGCTGGGAACCTGGCCTTCGATCACTTTCTGCTGCTCAACAATGCTGGTGAGGTTGTTGAAATACTGAAGTAGTTTTGTCAAAACCTCTATCTTTTATAAGTGAGCATGTCATCACATGTTTCATTCCGTTCTGTTGATGTGAAATCAGTGAGACTTTTTTTTTTCTTTTTTCTATCTTTTTTTTTTTCTTTTCTTACCCTCTTTTCTTGTCTCTCACTCTATCTACCTCAGGTTCCCTGGGGGATGTGTCTCGTTTCACTCGGAACTTCACAGACCTCTCGGAAGTGGATAGCTATCTGTCGCTCAACGTGAGCTCAGCCCTGAGCCTGACAGCTAGCCTGCTGCAGGCGTTTCCACGGCACCAGGGCCTGCGGCGGACTGTGGTCAACCTCAGCTCCCTCTGTGCACAGCAGGCCTTCCCCTCTTGGGTCCTCTACTGCACTGGCAAGGCTGCCCGTGACATGATGTTCCGTGTCCTGGCCGAGGAGGAGGCTGATGTGAAGGTGCTGAACTACTCCCCCGGTAAGGAACCTTCACTCTGCTTTCAAACAGACCCCATTCTCATTCCCCAGTCTTCGAAGATACATTCTGTTGCATTGCATTTAGCCTCAAACTTCACTTAATAGCAATTCAATAACTTTGATGTTTAATTTGATAAATGTAATCATATTTGATGTCATAAAGTGAAAGTCAACTTTGCCCTCTTTACAACCATAGCCGTCCATCTCAGTGTCAGTTTCCTCCTGCTCAGGTCCCCTGGACACAGAGATGCAGGTCCAGGCTCGCTGCTCGTCTGGAGATGTGGAGCTGCGGCGCTCCCTCTGCTCCATGTTCAGACAGGGCCGGCTGCTGAGCTGCCAGGAGTCGGGCGCCAAGCTCATGAGGCTCCTCCTGGACGACGACTTCCCCTCTGGCGCACACGTGGATTACTACGAGCTGTGAGGGCTGCTTTCAATTAGCTTGGGTGACTCTTCATAGAAAACCTTTTTTAAAGAAAAACCTTTTGGATGACTATCCTGCAAATATTTAGACAAATTTTGATGACTGGACTTTATCTCTTATAAGTTTTTGAATGCTGCACAGACAGTGTCGCTCAGTTCATGAGCTTCCACATATATTGGTCAAACTGAAAGTTGCTCATCTTAGAGGAGGACTATCTTGTGTTCATTGCAGACATACTCATTGTTGGGTGACTTAACAGAGATCCTCCACTAGAGGGTGGATCCTCAGCTCAATGGCAGCTGAAGCTAAGTGAAACCAGGATTTAGGGATCGCTGCACTTCAGAAGACTGTGGACGTGTCAGCTGGACTAGATCAGTTCCAAAGTCATCTGCTGGCAAATTCAGTGAATGTCTGGATTATGCAGTGTATGGGCTTTATTTAAATTTGCATAATATTCACAGTAAAATCTTTCTCGAGTGCAATACTCAACAAAACATTTCAGTACTTGTCAAATATTGTTTTTACAGTTTACTGTTTTAATTAACTTGCATCCCAGAGGCAATCAGTGCTATTGCTGTTCATGACAGTGTGTTCTCTGATTATCTGAACCTTGAAACAGAACTAAATACATTTCATTTATTTTTGCATTAGCTCCTCGGTAACCACTTGGTAATCAGTTGAATTTTTTCCATATAATTTTCAATGTTGCTTTAAAGATGACATCTGCAGACGTTTTGCACACAGTCTGAAACTAGATGCAGTCTGATATCTCAGTGGATATCAAAGTGTGCTGCCACTTCATATCAGCTTACAGTGTTATGCAAATCTACCTTACATCTAAAGTTAGATGGTATTTTAAGTGCAGCGCAACACAATAAATACGTCTGTTTGTGTGAGGTGACACATGTCTCCCTCCTCTACTGCTGGTCCAATTACATCTCCCTGGACACTTTCTCTGTTCCTGAGACACACACACACCACTGACATGGAGATACAGTTTGTGCGTGCGGCACACGCACACTCACATTGTGTAGATATACATAATACAGTGCAAGTACTACAGCTGTGAAACAGGAAAAAGGCCTACATCTCTCAGTCACATGACAGACACCTAAGTCTGCATTTGATGGAGGGTGTTTCCATGGCAACTCTAGCATGGTCCTATCACCAGTGGATTTGTGAATGGATGCAAGACAGGACTCACTGCGGAGTTCTGGAGTCAGTGTACCACACCTAAACCACATTACATTTGTTTATATATATTTTTTAAATCCACTGTGTGAGAGGTTGTTAACATGTGTAGCTATGTCTTTCTTTACTTTTAAATGCTTCTAACCTGGCCCTATCCATCACATGATTTTAATGAAAGTTGTGTCCAATCCTCCTGTCATTTGTTGCCATTTCACCAGAGGCACAAAATGAATGAAGCGTCATATAAGAGCATTACAGAGAGATCACACCGACATTACTTCCAGGGGTACTTACAGGCTTACTGAAAGGTCATTTCAAAGAAAGGAGATCAATGTGCCTGGGTAACATCACAGCATTGGGACTGCACCAAATAACAAGGCAGGTAGCCTGCTCTGACCCTGATGAGGAGTAGCCTAGACTGTCTTTCAAGTATCACAACTGAGATGAAGATAAATCAAAGTAAGATTACACTAGGGCAGCATCCCTGCGGCGCATGCTCCATCCATGGCAGATCTAAGGGGGCGTTGCTAGCGTCTGGCAGAGAGGCGTGGCGGAGGTGGGTGTGTGTGAACCAGCTGATACACGCATCCGCTGATGCTGCCATCATCCCACGGCCGCCTTGAAGGTGCGAGTAGCCTATAGAGCGGTGGCCATCCACGATACAACCTAAGCTAACACACTGGACCAGAGAGTGCAGCGGGCGGCGAAGGAAAAACCTGTCAATGAATCAAGGACGAATTAGCGCATCTGGTGCGGTCTTTGTGCAGCTGCGAATAGTAAGTATGTGGCAGTGCTGAAGGAGAATGGTACTAGCTCTCACGTACATAGCGTAGGCTACTCGTTCTAGATTCACCTCATCCGTTTAATCACACCTCTCGTTGTGTCGTGGTAGTGTCTGCGTTGGGTAAGTAAAACACTTTCTTCCATCCAACGACACGGAGACAATGAATCGCGATTAGAGCGGAGGCTGTGCCTCTGTAAGCGTTGTCGTGGTCTGTAGAAAGGCAAAAAGGAGCGAGGAGGAGGGGAAGGATGCTCCGTCGCTGTTATTCAGCCGACTGGAAGTAAGGATATGTGGAAACGATAGAGACAGCTCTGGGGAGCTGGCGGTTGGCGGTTTTGAAGGATGTCTCTAGCCATCTCTCGGTTGGAGGCACTTAACACGGCGGAGTGGTGGTGTATACCCTGTCGTATTATGTAATGCGATCGAGAGAAAGACGAAACGAACACGTCTCTTTATTTCATATTAGACCAGACATATAGGCTCATGTAGGCTAGTCATTGTTACCATTGGCTTCTTATGGCAATATAGACCTGCCATCAATTGGATGAGAGCGCGCGGGAGCGCGCGTGTGTATACGTGTATGTGTGAGAGAGGGAGATGCAAAGTAGTTATTACTTGTGTGTAATGATTTCGTAGGATGTGGTGTGTCCCTTTTGTGAAGAGTCATTTGAATTTAACTCAGATTCGTAGATCTTCTAGAAATGACCCCACAAGGCATAGTGGAACAAGTTGAAGATGTACCAGACGTACAGCTGAGAGGAGTCTGAAGAGATGCATGTGTCTGAGGATGTCTGAGCTCAAGGGGTTGCTTTCTTTAGATGGGGTGTAAAGACACTACTCTACAAGTGACTGTTTCTACATCTGAAGCAGTGTGAGAATGTTACCATTCCACAGATCTAAGGGCTATGCAGATGAATGTCAGTGATAACTAGGGCACACTGTGAGAGAGGACCAAAATAGTGGACTTGTTGGCCTCTTCTCATAGGCTTTACCGGACTGCAAGTCTTGATTTGGTTATTTAGTACTTCTGGGTCCATGGTTGGCAGACAGAGAGAGAGAGAGAGATGTGATCCTGTTATAGAATGTAACACAATAAATATGCATAAACAAAATACACATAGTACATACAGAAACCCGCACAACAGATTTGTGGAAACTCAGTGTTCTTCAAAGTGCGTAAACACCATATTGCAGATACAATGTAGATCTACACCCACACAGCTGTAGCACACATTCAGACAAGTCTTATGTATCCAAAGTGTATTGCTCTTTCTCTCTCCCAGTCTCTCATTCCCTCTCTCTCTCTCTCTCTCTCTCTCTCTCACACTCACACACACACACACACACACACATGCACACACTGAATGTGTGTACCTAAAAGCTTGTGCATAACATTGCCATTAAAGGGCATTTCTGGATCATTTGAAGGTTTGGGCCCTGCTGTTTGAGGTCACTGAGTGTTGTCATTAGGGAAAAGAATGGGAGAATTTGGTCCAACCTCCTTGACAGGGACAAGGAAAATGAAACAGAAATTGAGTTTCCTTGCCCCACCGGATAGCTTTAGCTGCTGTTTCGTTTGTGTTGTACCAGATCTGTTGTGCCAGATCTCCTTGTTTTTGACAACACGTCGGTGGCCTTGAACAAAAGGGTAATAATTTGAAATATGTCAGAATTTTTCATTTAGCTCGGGCCTTAAATTAAGTAGATGGAGGCAGACGAGACACTTGTTAGACGCTGTTTTTAATTCTTCCATCTTCTGTATAACATTCTCTCTCTCTCTCTCTCTCTCTCGCTCTCTGTGTGTGTATGTGTTTCTGGTCCCTGTAGTGTGTGTATTGATAGGCTGCATTAGTAGCCTCTGCACTGGCTGTGGCTTAAACACCGTGGAGGGCACCCTGGTTTCAGGTGCAGAGTGATTACCATCGCCACAGGAAGGACCCCTCTCCCGTCCCCCAACCACCTCCCCCCCAGTCTGTTGTGGCCATGGGCAGCGTTGGCAGTGGAGTTGCGGGCGAGCAGGAGTTTGCCATGAAGAGCGTTGGCACCCGGACCACACTGCCCCGCATGGCCCCTCACCACCTGCCCCGGCGCAGCCACAGCGCCGAGCGCGTGCCGCCTCCGCTGCTGCCCCCCCTCGTCCACCCTTCCTCGGAGGGCACGGAGGCGGGCACGGAGGGGGGCTCCAGCGACGGGCGCAGCAGCAGCGCCACCTCCGACCGCCCTCCGCCCACCACCAGCATCGAGTCGTCCAGCGTGCTCACCTCTCCCCCCACCGAGCGCGCCGACCGCGGCTTCCGGGAGGTCCACCGAGGGGTGCTCGCTCTTGACCTGTGCGGGAACGTGGTGGCCGCTGCAGCCGCCGCCAGTAACGAGAAGCACGCCCACCGCGTGCGCATGGCGACCGGGCATCCGCAGCAGATCCGAGACACCGGCAATGCCAAGGCCGTGGCCGGGTCTGCCGCCCCCTCTGCTGCT
This sequence comes from Nematalosa erebi, assembly GCA_036025975.1. NCBI lineage: Eukaryota > Metazoa > Chordata > Actinopteri > Clupeiformes > Clupeidae > Nematalosa > Nematalosa erebi. The sequence goes on from JAVQKI010169913.1 coordinate 15,533, forward strand.
GCGGCTGCCGCCATGGCCGCTGCCAGTCACCCCAAACCCAAGCTGAAGCCCAAGCCCAAACCAGATAAGACACCCCCCAAGCTCCTGCCTGTCTCAGGGAAACTGGAGCATGTGCGGGAAAAGGTAACTAACTGAGCAGGAGAATGGAGTTACAGTGTAGCATAGCTGGCTAAACTAAATGAAAACAGTTACAACTCATTCTGAACTTATAGGACTAAAATTGTTGCCAGTTATACGACTTATAGGACTGAAATTGTTGCCAGGTTTCCCAACTTCAGTTTCTGTTGTGCCTCTTTTTTTATTCGTATTCCTTCTCACTCCCTCTTCTCTTTCTCTCTCCTGGCAACCATGTACCTGTTTTTCTGCTCTCTCAGAATAACTCAGCCCTGGTGCGGCCCTCTGCCTTCAAGCCCGTGGTGCCCAAGAGCTTCCACTCCATGCAGAACCTGGTGGGTCAGGCTGGAGGAGGAGGAGGAGGTGGAGGAGGAGGGAGGTCAGCTGGAGGAGGAGCGAGGGGGGGAGGCGGGGGAGGAGGTGCAGGAGGAGACACCTCCAACATCCCACAGCCTCTAAGAGAGCTGGACAGGTAAGCTTGGTGCACATGTGCTAATTCTGTCATTTGCTTTTGCATAATGCGTATGCTAATTGTGCCTTTCCTTTCATCATCACACAGACTGTTTGTGGATGTCAGGGGACATATCAGAGCTTTATTGCAGTAGGTGGCAGGAGAGTTTGAGGATTGTGCTGTTTTATTTTTGACTTATACAAGAGTTTGTGCCTGATGAGTCATGCTGAGAGAAAACTATTTCAAACTCTCTCTGTAAAACTCTCTCTGTCTATCTCTTTCTCTCTCTCTCTCTCTCTCTCTCTCCAGCCCTCCAGGAAACAGCAATGGGAACGGTGTTGGAGGCGGAGGGCAGAGTGGCATGTCTGACTCGGGCAGCAACTCCCTGAGCAGCCTGCCCACCTACACCAGCTCTGGTCCCGCCGCCCTGGGACCCCTCAGTGCCTCCACCAGCCACCTCAACCGCCTGGGCACCAACCCGGCCCCCATCGCCAGCACCAGCGTGGGCACCAACACGGCAGGCGGCGCCACGGGAGGGGGAGGCCCCGGGGAGCGGCTAGACAAGCCGGGCTACCAGAACGGCCTTGGCCTCAGCGCCTCGGACAGCGGCCGCTCCTCGTCGGGAAAGAGCTCTTCGTCCTATCAGAGGCTCTGTCACCAAGTGGACATCCCCGCCCCAGTGCGACCCTCCCCTTCCTCTGATGACATCATACAGGACCTGGAGGACCGACTGTGGGAGAAGGAGCAAGAGGTATGAAGAGTTCAAGCTGGTGGAACTGATTGGAGTAGCCCTGTAGGGTCATGTGTTCCTCTTGTCTCTGCCCTGTGATTGTGTGGACTCACATGGTAAAGCATATAGCTGTCTGGCACTGTAAAGTGTAATGTGTCTGTGTGTGCGTGATTGGTCGATGTAGCTGATCTGAGTCACAACACAAAGAGGACTGATCATATCCAACATCGTTTCCTTCCTATTCTTATCTTCCCTGTTTCTTTCTCTTTCTTTGTGCTACCTCTTCCTGCTCTCCCTCTTTCTTCCCCTCTCTTTTTGCATCTCTCCGTCTTGTCTACCTGCCTGTCTTCTCCCAGGTGCTCCACATGCGGCGTAACCTGGACCAGAGTGAGGCGGCCATCGTGCAGGTGTTCGAGGAGAAGCAGCGCGTGTGGGAGCGCGAGATGGAGGAGCTGCGTCAGAACTACGCCGTGCGGCTGCAGCAGGTGACGCGGCGCGCCCAGCGCTCCCAGCAGGCCTTGCAGAGCCACGTGACGCGCCTGCAGCAGGACAAGGCCCGCCTACAGGACGAGATGGCCTCCTTATTGGCCCAGCGAGAGGAGCTGGAGAGGAAGTGCTTGGACTACAGGAAGGAGCAGGCCGACATCCTGCCACGCCTGGAGGAGACCAAATGGGAGGTGAGGGATGGAGTAGTTGGCTCTGACAAAGACCTCATTTCATCAAATCAAACTATTTAGCATTATTAGTAGTCAAAGTTAATAGTCATATTACTGTAAATAGTGTGAATGGTCTGGCTATCAGGGTTGTAAAAGTCCTACCATGTGTTGGATCCACCTGTGCACTTAACACTGGTGATGTCACTGATGAGATAATCTACCTGGCACTGGAGTTGAGCTTATTGGAATCAACTGGCTCTGTGAATGATTGGAGCAAACTATATGAGTATATACTTGAATATAAACTAAGTGTATACAGTATGTGGCAAAATCTCTGAAGCCAGATTTTTATACAGTACCTGTGCTGACTATTAAGTCTGTAAAATCAGTACTTACATACAAGTGTGAAGAGCATCTGCCATTCCTCTGACCATCTCCATCTCTGTCTCCATCTTCCGCACCTGTCCTCTGCTCCACCTGGTTCCTGTGCAGGTGTGCCAGAAGGTGGGTGAGATCTCGCTGCTGAAGCAGCAGCTGCGGGAGAGCCAGGGCGAGGTGACGCAGCGGGCCAGCGAGATGCTGTCTCTGCGGGGCCAGCTCAAGGAGCTGACGGCCCAGCTCAAGCACCAGGAGGAGGCCATCCTGGGCCTCAAGGAGTCCTACAACAGCAAGAGCCTGGAGCTCAAACGCTGTGAGGCCGAGCTACAGAGGACGCTTGCTGAGGTTTGGAAAGGAGACACAGTCACTGACAATCACACATACACACAAACACGCTTATACGTATTTGCATGCAGTGATGTAACGATTTGTTTTGTATTTGCTCATTTCCTTTTTATACTTTTTTAATCAAAACACCGCAAAATGGTTCTTATCAGAATCCAATCCATTTTCATCCCATTTTTTTAACCTCCGGAGCTCTTGCCGACTAAGAAACGAAATAGCAACAATGTTGCACATTTTCTCCAATCTGTGTGGCTTTGTTTGCAGAACAAAGAATAGGAACCAGCAAAGATCATTTTCGTAGAGTTACAGTAAATTGACTGACAAGGTTAATAAACGTGATCACAGTTTCATTCAGTTCCAGTTTCGTTGGCTCACCGGCTCTCTGATTAAGTTTAGTAACTGCCCCGTAGTGAGTCTTTTAACCATTGAAGTGACTATGGAGCTGGTAAATGAACTGAAAAACGTCGCCTGGTTTGCCTCACAATCTTTCCTTCTTGCCCCGTCTCAGGTGTCCATGTTGAGGGATAAGCTGCTGGTGTTTGAGGCGGAGGTGCTGGGACTCCGTCGGGCTCTGGGGGAGAGGAGCCGGGGTGAGCCCACGGGAGGGAGCCTGTCGTCGGGCCACTGGGCCAGCCTGCCCTGCCGGAGCCCGTCCGACGGCGGCCTGACCCAGCTCTCATCCCTCCCGGTCCTGCAGCTGTCGCTGCCGCCGTCCGAGGCGCTGCTGAGCCTGCAGAGCGACGAGGCCAAGGCGCAGCGGCGCGAGGCGGGCGACCTGCGGCGGCAGCTGGAGCGTCTGCAGGAGGAGCTGCGGGCCGAGCGGCAGCAGCGGGAGCGGCAGGCGCTCACCTTCGCCCAGGAACGCCACACCTGGCAGGACGAGAAGGAGCGCGTGCTCAAGTACCAGGCGCAGCTGCAGCTCAGCTACGTGGAGACGCTGCAGAAGAACCAGGCGCTGGAGCGCCGCGTGGGCCAGCTGGGACAGCGCCTGGCCTCCTCCTCGTCCTCCTCGCCCTGCCCGTCGCCCGGCTCGCCCCCGCCCGGCCACACCGCCACCGCCCCCACGCCGCCCACCATCCTGCAACCCCCACCGCTGCCCCTCTCCCCGCCACCCTCCCTGCCCACCCCAGAGGAGCTCAAGCTGCCCCCCTCGATCCACCAGCTGGCTCCCCCTTGGCCCGGGCCCTCCAGGCTGGAGCGGATTGAGTCCACAGAGATTTGAGGGAGGTAGGGAGGGAGGGAGTGGCCTCTTTTTAAGACATAGCCAGCAGCCAAGGTCCAGAAGCCCTCAGCCCTACACACTACTGGGAGACAACATGGAAGACACGTTGTGCTGGTTTCTTGAAGGAACCAGTTTTTTACTGGTAGAAACCTTTGGCTCAATCAAAACTCTCTTGTTTATTTCTTTCCGTTGCTCTGCTGTTACACACAAACACACACACACACACACACACACACACACACACACATGGCCGTAGCCAGATAGGAGGTCACAGAGATCTGGACCTCGGGAATTTATCAGATCTAAAAATAATAATTGAGGCAAAATATATTTGTCATTCTCCAATGTATAACAGTTTAAACTTGTCAGAGTGTGGTATGTGTGCGAGAGTTTTGATAAGAGCGGACGAAAGAACAACTCAGTGAATCAGTGAACACTCAAATAACGCAAATTAGGAATGGCATTCAAGCAGATGGACTGTACGTGAGCGGTAGGCAGCAAACCAAACAGAACAGAAAATATTTGGCAATATGTGCTACAAATGTTTAAAGTTCAACATGATAGCTATTGGGGGAAAGACATACAAAATGTTGAAAGTCATATCAGGTATAGTAGGTTTATTTCATGTAGCCACCGATTTAAATGTAGCATTACATTACATTACATTTTTTGAACATTTTAGCTAAGTATTATCATGCATCATGGCCTAGTT